>JAPYXD010000536.1:0-52226 GCA_030998225.1 Diplolepis rosae
GAAACAGGTAAGGCCGGGTAGCTGATTTACTTTTAGCTTAAAAATTAACAAGACGCCAACTGCCTTATAGAAACCAAACAGGAACCGGGTAGAAACATATTTATGCATTATATTTTCTGGTTCCTAATGCCAGATAGGAAACAGGTAAGGCCGGGTAGCGGATTTACTTTTAGCTTAAAAATTAAGAAGACGCCAACTGCCTGATAGAAACCAAACAGGAACCGGGTAGATACATATTTATGCATTATATTATCTGGATCCTAATGCCAGATAGGAACCAGGTAAGGCCGAGTAGCAGATTTACTTTTATCTTAAAAATTCACAAGACGAAAGCTGCCTTACAGAAAACCAAATTGGATCAGGGTGGAAGCATATTTTTGCATTTAATTATCTGGATCCTAATACCAGATAGGAACCAGGTAAGGCCGAGTAGCAGATTTACTTTTATCTTAAAAATTCACAAGACGAAAGCTGCCTTACAGAAAAGCAAATTGGATCCGGGTGGAAACATATTTTTGCATTTAATTATCTGGATCCTAATGCCAGATAGGAAACAGGTAAGTTCGGGTAGCTGATTTACTTTTAGCTTAAAAATTAACAAGACGCCAACTGCCTTATAGAAACCAAACAGGAACCGGGTAGAAACATATTTATGCATTATATTTTCTGGTTCCTAATGCCAGATGGGAACCAAGTAAGGCCGGGTAGCAGATTTACTTTTGTCTTAAAAATTAACAAGACGCCAACTGCCCTATAGAAACCAAACAGGCACCGGGTAGAAACATATTTATGCATTATATTTTCTAATTCCTAATGCCAGATAGGAACCAGGTAAGGACGGGTAGAAAATTTACTTTTGTCTTAAAAATTAACAAGACGCCAACTGCCTTATAGAAAATAAACAGGAACAGGGTAGATACATGCATAAGCATTATATTTTCTTGATACTAATGCCAGATAGGAAGCAGCTAAGGCCGATTAGCAGATTTACTTTTATCTTAAAAATTAACAAGACGCCAACTGCCTTATAGAAACCAAACAGGAACCGGGTAGAAACATATTTAATGCATTATATTTTCTGGTTCCTAATGCCAGATAGGAACCAGGTAAACCCGTGTACCAGATTTAGATTAATCTAAAAAAGTAACAAGACGCCAACTGCCTTATAGAAACCAAACAGGACCTGGGTAGAAACATATTTATGCATTTTATTTTCTTGATCGTAAAGCCAGATAGGAACCAGGTGAGGCCGGGTAGCTGATTTACTTTTAGCTTAAAAATTAACGAGACGCCAACTGCCTGATAGAAACCAAACAGGAACCGGGAAGAAACATATTTGTTCATTATTTTTTCTGGTTCCTAATGCCAGATAGGAAACAGGTAAGGCCGGGTAGCTGATTTACTTTTAGCTTAAAAATTAACAAGACGCCAACTGCCTGATAGAAACCAAACAGGAACCGGGTAGAAACATATTTATGCATTATATTTTCTGGTTCCTAATGCCAGATAGGACCAAGTAAGGCCGGTTAGCAGATTTACTTTTGTCTTAAAAATTAACAAGACGCCAACTGCCCTATAGAAACCAAACAGGCACCGGGTAGAAATATATTTATGCATTATATTTTCTAATTCCTAATGCCAGATAGGAACCAGGTAAGGCCGGGTAGAAAATTTACTTTTGTCTTAAAAATTAACAAGACGCCAACTGCCTTATAGAAAACAAACAGGAACAGGGTAGAAACATGCATAAGCATTATATTTTCTTGATCCTAATGCCAGATAGGAAGCAGCTAAGGCCGATTAGCAGATTTACTTTTATCTTAAAAATTAACAAGACGCCAACTGCCTTATAGAAACCAAGCAGGAACCGGGTAGAAACATATTTATGCATTATATTTTCTGGTTCCTAATGCCAGATAGGAACCAGGTAAACCCGGGTACCAGATTTAGTTTTATCTTAAAAATTAACAAGACGTCAACTGCCTTATAGAAACCAAACAGGACCTGGGTAGAAACATATTTATGCATTTTATTTTCTTGATCGTAATGCCAGATAGGAACCAGGTAAGGCTGGGTAGCAGATTTACATTAATCTTAAAAATTATCAAGACGCCAAGCGCCTTATAGAAACCAAACAGGAACTGGGTTGAAACTTATTTATGCATTATATTATCTAAACCCTAATGCCAGATAGGATGCAGGTAAGGCCAAGTATCGGATTTAATTTTATCTTAAAAATTAACAAGACGACAACAGCCTTATAGAAACCAAACAGGAACCGGGTAGAAACATATTTTATGCACTATACTTTCTGGATCCTAATGCCATATAGGAACCAGGTAAACCCGGGTACCATATTTAGTTTTATCTTAAAAATTAACAAGACGCCAACAGCCTTATAGAAACCAAACAGGAACCGGGTAGAAACATATTTATGCATTATATTTTCTGGATCCTAATGCCAGATAGGAACCAGGTAAGTACGTGTTGCAGATTTACTTTTAGCTTAAAAATTCTCTAGACGCAAACTGCCATAGAGAAAACCAGATGGGATACAAGTAGAAACATATTTTTGAATTTTAATTTTTGGATCCTTATGCTAGATAGGAACCTGGTAAGGCAGGGTAACAGATTTAATTTTATCTTAGAAATTAACGAGACGCCAACTGCCTTATAGAAACCAAACAGGAACCGGGTAGAAACATATTTATGCATTATACTTTCTGGTTCCTAATGCCAGATAGGAACCAGGTAAGGCCGTGTAGCAGATTTACTTTATCTTAAAAATTGACAAGACGCCAACTGCCTTATAGAAACCAAACAGGAACCGGGAAGAAACATATTTATGCATTATATTTTCTGGATCCTAATGCCAGATAGGAACCAGGTAAACCCGGGTACCAGATTTAGTTTTATCTTAAAAATTAACAAGACGCCAACTGCCTTATAGAAACCAAACAGGAACCGGGTAGAAACATATTTATGCATTATATTTTCTGGTTCCTAATGCCAGATAGGAAGCAGGTAAGGCCGGGTAGCTGATTTACTTTTATCTTAAAAATTCACAAGACGAAAGCTGCCTTACAGAAAAGCAAATTGGATCCGGGTGGAAACATATTTTTGCATTTAATTATCTGGATCCTAATTCCAGATAGGAAACAGGTAAGGTCGGGTAGCAGATTTACTTTTAGCTTAAAAATTAACAAGACGCCAACTGCCTGATAGAAACCAAACAGGAACCGGGTAGAAACATATTTATGCATTATTTTTTCTGGTTCCTAATGCCGGATAGGAACCAGGTAAGTACGTGTTGCAGATTTACTTTTAGCTTAAAAATTCACTAGACGCAAAATGCCATAGAGAAAACCAGATGGGATACAAGTAGAAACAAATTTTTGAATTTTAATTTTTGGATCCTTATGCTAGGTAGGAACCTGGTAAGGCAGGGTAACAGATTTAATTTTATCTTAAAAATTAACAAGACGCCAACTGCCTTATAGAAACCAATCAGGAACCGGGTAGAAACATATTATTGAATTTTAATTTTTGGATCCTTATGCTAGATAGGAACCTGGTAAGGCCGGGTAACAGATTTACTTTATCTTAAAAATTAACAAGACGCCAACTGCCTTATAGAAACCAAACAGGAACCGGGTAGAAACATATTTTATGCATTATATTTTCTGGATCCTAATGCCATATAGGAACCAGGTAAACCCGGGTACCAGATTTAGTTTTATCTTAAAAATTAACAAGACGCCAACAGCCTTATAGAAACCAATCAGGAACCGGGTAGAAACATATTTTTGAATTTTAATTTTTGGATCCTTATGCTAGAAAGGAACCTGGTAAGGCCGGGTAGCAGATTTACTTTTATCTTAAAAATTAACAAGACGCCAACTGCCTTATAGAAACCAAACAGGAACCGGGTAGAAACATATTTTATGCATTTTATTTTCTGGATCCTAATGCCAGATAGGAACCAGGTAAACCCGGGTACCAGATTGAGTTTTATCTTAAAAATTAACAAGACGCCAACTGCCTTATAGAAACCAAAAAGAAACCGGGAAGAAACATATTTATGCATTATATTTTCTGGATCCTAATGCCAGATAGGAACCAGGTAAGGCCGAGTAGCAGATTTACTTTTATCTAAAAATTCACAAGACGAAAGCTGCCTTACAGAAAAGCAAATTGGATCCGGGTGGAAACAAATTTTTGAATTTTAATTGCTGGATCCTAATGCCAGATAGTAACCTGGTAAGACCGGGTAGCTGATTTACTTTTAGCTTAAAAATTAACAAGACGTCAACTGCCGGATAGAAACCAAACAGGAACCGGGTAGAAACATATTTATGCATTATTTTTTCTTGTCTCCTAATGCCAGATAGGAAACAGGTAAGGCCGGGTAGCTGATTTACTTTTAGCTTAAAAATTAACAAGACGCCAACTGCCTTATAGAAACCAAACAGGAACCGGGTAGAAACATATTTTATGCATTTTATTTTCTGGATCCTAATGCCAGATAGGAAACAGGTAAGGCCGGGTAGCAGATTTACTTTTAGCTTAAAAATTAACAAGACGCCAACTGCCTGATAGAAACCAAACAGGAACCGGGTAGAAACATATTTATGCATTATATTATCTGGATCCTAATGCCAGATAGGAACCAGGTAAGGCCGAGTAGCAGATTTACTTTTATCTTAAAAATTCACAAGACGAAAGCTGCCTTACAGAAAACCAAATTGGATCAGGGTGGAAGCATATTTTTGCATTTAATTATCTGGATCCTAATACCAGATAGGAACCAGGTAAGGCCGAGTAGCAGATTTACTTTTATCTTAAAAATTCACAAGACGAAAGCTGCCTTACAGAAAAGCAAATTGGATCCGGGTGGAAACATATTTTTGCATTTAATTATCTGGATCCTAATGCCAGATAGGAAACAGGTAAGTTCGGGTAGCTGATTTACTTTTAGCTTAAAAATTAACAAGACGCCAACTGCCTTATAGAAACCAAACAGGAACCGGGTAGAAACATATTTATGCATTATATTTTATGGTTCCTAATGCCAGATGGGAACCAAGTAAGGCCGGGTAGCAGATTTACTTTTGTCTTAAAAATTAACAAGACGCCAACTGCCCTATAGAAACCAAACAGGCACCGGGTAGAAACATATTTATGCATTATATTTTCTAATTCCTAATGCCAGATAGGAACCAGGTAAGGACGGGTAGAAAATTTACTTTTGTCTTAAAAATTAACAAGACGCCAACTGCCTTATAGAAAATAAACAGGAACAGGGTAGATACATGCATAAGCATTATATTTTCTTGATACTAATGCCAGATAGGAAGCAGCTAAGGCCGATTAGCAGATTTACTTTTATCTTAAAAATTAACAAGACGCCAACTGCCTTATAGAAACCAAACAGGAACTGGGTTGAAACTTATTTATGCATTATATTATCTAAACCCTAATGCCAGATAGGATGCAGGTAAGGCCAAGTATCGGATTTTATTTTATCTTAAAAATTAACAAGACGACAACAGCCTTATAGAAACCAAACAGGAACCGGGGAGAAACATATTTATGAATTATATTTTCTGGTTCATAATGCCAGATAGGATCCAGGTAAACCCGTGTACCAGATTTAGTTTTATCTTAAAAATTAACAAGACGCCAACTGCCTTATAGAAACCAAACAGGAACAGGGAAGAAACATATTTATGCATTATATTATCTGTATCCTAATGCCAGATTGGAACCAGGTAAGGCCGGGTAGCAGATTTACTTTATCTTAAAAATTAACGAGACGCCAACTGCCTTATAGAAACCACACAGGAACATGGTAGAAACATATTTATGCATTATATTTTCTGGATCCTAATGCCAGATAGGAACCAGGTAAGCCCGGGTACCATATTTAGTTTTATCTTAAAAATTAACAAGACGCCAACAGCCTTATAGAAACCAAACAGGAACCGGGTAGAAACATATTTATGCATTATATTTTCTGGATCCTAATGCCAGATAGGAACCAGGTAAGTACGTGTTGCAGATTTACTTTTAGCTTAAAAATTCTCTAGACGCAAACTGCCATAGAGAAAACCAGATGGGATACAAGTAGAAACATATTTTTGAATTTTAATTTTTGGATCCTTATGCTAGATAGGAACCTGGTAAGGCAGGGTAACAGATTTAATTTTATCTTAGAAATTAACGAGACGCCAACTGCCTTATAGAAACCAAACAGGAACCGGGTAGAAACATATTTATGCATTATATTATCTGGATCCTAATGCCAGATAGGAACCAGGTAAGGCCGGGTAGCAGATTTACTTTTGTCTTTAAAATTAACAAGACGCCAACCGCCTTATAGCAACCCAACCGGAACCGGGTAGAAACAGATTTTATGCATTATATTATCTGGATCCTAATGCCAGATAGGAACCAGGTAAGGCCGAGTAGCAGATTTACTTTTATCTTAAAAATTAACAAGACGCCAACTGCCTTATAGAAACCAAGCAGGAACCGGGTAGAAACATATTTATGCATTATATTTTCTGGTTCCTAATGCCAGATAGGAACCAGGTAAACCCGGGTACCAGATTTAGTTTTATCTTAAAAATTAACAAGACGCCAACTGCCTTATAGAAACCAAACAGGACCTGGGTAGAAACATATTTATGCATTTTATTTTCTTGATCGTAATGCCAGATAGGAACCAGGTAAGGCTGGGTAGCAGATTTACATTAATCTTAAAAATTATCAAGACGCCAAGCGCCTTATAGAAACCAAACAGGAACTGGGTTGAAACTTATTTATGCATTATATTATCTAAACCCTAATGCCAGATAGGATGCAGGTAAGGCCAAGTATCGGATTTTATTTTATCTTAAAAATTAACAAGACGACAACTGCCTTATAGAAACCAAACAGGAACCGGGTAGAAACATATTTATGCATTATATTTTCTGGATCCTAATGCCATATAGGAACCAGGTAAACCCGGGTACCAGATTTAGTTTTATCTTAAAAATTAACAAGACGCCAACAGCCTTATAGAAACCAAACAGGAACCGGGTAGAAACATATTTATGCATTATATTTTCTGGATCCTAATGCCAGATAGGAACCAGGTAAGTACGTGTTGCAGATTTACTTTTAGCTTAAAAATTCTCTAGACGCAAACTGCCATAGAGAAAAGCAAATTGGATCCGGGTGGAAACATATTTTTGCATTTAATTATCTGGATCCTAATTCCAGATAGGAAACAGGTAAGGTCGGGTAGCAGATTTACTTTTAGCTTAAAAATTAACAAGACGCCAACTGCCTGATAGAAACCAAACAGGAACCGGGTAGAAACATATTTTTGAATTTTAATTGTTGGATACTTATGCTAGATAGGAACCTGGTAAGGCCGGGTAACAGATTTACATTTAGCTTAAAACTTCACAAGACGCCAATTGCCTTATAGAAACCAAACAGGAACCGGGTAGAAACATATTTATGCATTATACTTTCTGGTTCCTAATGCCAGATAGGAACCAGGTAAGGCCGTGTAGCAGATTTACTTTTATCTTAAAAATTGACAAGACGCCAACTGCCTTATAGAAACCAAACAGGAACCGGGAAGAAACATATTTATGCATTATATTTTCTGGATCCTAATGCCAGATAGGAACCAGGTAAACCCGGGTACCAGATTTAGTTTTATCTTAAAAATTAACAAGACGCCAACTGCCTTATAGAAACCAAACAGGAACCGGGTAGAAACATATTTATGCATTATATTTTCTGGTTCCTAATGCCAGATAGGAACCAGGTAAGGCCGGGTAGCAGATTTACTTTTATCTTAAAAATTCACAAGACGAAAACTGCCTTACAGAAAAGCAAATTGGATCCGGGTAGAAACATATTTTTGCATTTTAATTTCTAGATCCTTATGCTAGATACGAACCTGGTAAGGCCGGGTATCAGATTTAGTTTTAGCTTAAAAATTAACAAGACGCAGACTGCCTTATAGAAACCAAACAGGAACCGGGTAGAAACATATTTTTGCATTTTAATTTTTGGATCCTTATGCTAGATAGGAACCTGGTAAGGCCGGGTAACAGATTTACTTTATCTTAAAAATTAACAAGACGCCAACTGCCTTATAGAAACCAAACAGGAACCGGGTAGAAACATATTTTACGCATTATATTTTCTGGATCCTAATGCCATATAGGAACCAGGTAAACCCGGGTACCAGATTTAGTTTTATCTTAAAAATTAACAAGACGCCAACAGCCTTATAGAAACCAATCAGGAACCGGGTAGAAACATATTTTTGAATTTTAATTTTTGGATCCTTATGCTAGAAAGGAACCTGGTAAGGCCGGGTAACAGATTTACTTTATCTTAAAAATTAACAAGACGCCAACTGCCTTATAGAAACCAAACAGGAACCGGGTAGAAACATATTTTATGCATTTTATTTTCTGGATCCTAATGCCAGATAGGAACCAGGTAAACCCGGGTACCAGATTGAGTTTTATCTTAAAAATTAACAAGACGCAAACTGCCTTATAGAAACCAAACAGAAACCGGGAAGAAACATATTTATGCATTATATTTTCTGGATCCTAATGCCAGATAGGAACCAGGTAAGGCCGAGTAGCAGATTTACTTTTATCTTAAAAATTCACAAGACGAAAGCTGCCTTACAGAAAAGCAAATTGGATCCGGGTGGAAACATATTTTTGCATTTAATTTTCTGGATCCTAATGCCAGATAGTAACCTGGTAAGACCGGGTAGCTGATTTACTTTTAGCTTAAAAATTAACAAGACTTCAACTGCCTGATAGAAACCAAACAGGAACCGGGTAGAAACATATTTATGCATTATTTTTTCTGGTTCCTAATGCCGGATAGGAACCAGGTAAGTACGTGTTGCAGATTTACTTTTAGCTTAAAAATTCACTAGACGCAAACTGCCATAGAGAAAACCAGATGGGATACAAGTAGAAACAAATTTTTGAATTTTAATTTCTGGATCCTAATGCCAGATAGTAACCTGGTAAGACCGGGTAGCTGATTTACTTTTAGCTTAAAAATTAACAAGACGTCAACTGCCGGATAGAAACCAAACAGGAACCGGGTAGAAACATATTTATGCATTATTTTTTCTGGTTCCTAATGCCAGATAGGAAACACGTAAGGCCGGGTAGCTGATTTACTTTTAGCTTAAAAATTAACAAGACGCCAACTGCCTTATAGAAACCAAACAGGAACCGGGTAGAAACATATTTTATGCATTTTATTTTCTGGATCCTAATGCCAGATAGGAACCAGGTAAACCCGGGTACCAGATTGAGTTTTATCTTAAAAATTAACAAGACGCCAACTGCCTTATATAAACCAAACAGGAACAGGGAAGAAACATATTTATGCATTATATTATCTGTATCCTAATGCCAGATTGGAACCAGGTAAGGCCGGGTAGCAGATTTACTTTATCTTAAAAATTAACGAGACGCCAACTGCCTTTTAGAAACCACACAGGAACATGGTAGAAACATATTTATGCATTATATTTTCTGGATCCTAATGCCAGATAGGAACCAGGTAAGCCCGGGTAGCAGATTTAATTTTATCTTAAAAATTAACAAGACGCCAACTGCCTTATAGAAACCAAACAGGAACCGTGTAGAAACATATTTATGCATTATATTATCTGGATCCTAATGCCAGATAGGAACCAGGTAAGGCCGGGTAGCAGATTTACTTTTGTCTTTAAAATTAACAAGACGCCAACTGCCTTATAGAAACCAAACAGGAACCGGGTAGAAACAGATTTTATGCATTATATTATCTGGATCCTAATGCCAGATAGGAACCAGGTAAGGCCGAGTAGCAGATTTACTTTTATCTTAAAAATTCACAAGACGCAAACTGCCTTATAGAAAGCAAATAGGAAAAGGGAAGAAACATATTTATGCATTATATTATCTGGACACTAATGCCAGATAGGAATCAGGTAAACCCGGGTAGCAGATTTACTCTTGTCTTAAAAATGAACAATACGCTAACTGCCTTATAGAAACCAAACAGTAACCGAGAAGAAACATATTTATGCATTATATAACCTGGATCCTAATGCCAGATACGTACCAGGTAAGGCCGGGTAGCAGATTTACTTTTGTCTTAAAAATTAACAAGACGCCAACTGCCTTATAGAAAACAAACAGGAACCGGGTAGAAACATATTTATGCATTATATTTTCTGGTTTCTAATGCCAGATAGGAACCAGGCAAGGACGTGTAGCAGATTTACTTTTAGCTTGAAAATTCACTAGACGCAAACTGCCATAGAGAAAACCAGATGGGATCCAAGTAGAAACATATTTTTGCATTTTAATTTTTGGATCCTTATGCTAGATAGGAACCTGGTAAGGCAGGGTAACAGATTTAATTTTATCTTAAAAATTAACAAGACGCCAACTGCCTTATAGAAACCAAACAGGACCTGGGTAGAAACATATTTATGCATTTTATTTTCTTGATCGTAATGCCAGATAGGAACCAGGTAAGGCTGGGTAGCAGATTTACATTAATCTTAAAAATTATCAAGACGCCAAGCGCCTTATAGAAACCAAACAGGAACTGGGTTGAAACTTATTTATGCATTATATTATCTAAACCCTAATGCCAGATAGGATGCAGGTAAGGCCAAGTATCGGATTTAATTTTATCTTAAAAATTAACAAGACGACAACAGCCTTATAGAAACCAAACAGGAACCGGGTAGAAACATATTTTATGCACTATACTTTCTGGATCCTAATGCCATATAGGAACCAGGTAAACCCGGGTACCATATTTAGTTTTATCTTAAAAATTAACAAGACGCCAACAGCCTTATAGAAACCAAACAGGAACCGGGTAGAAAAATATTTATGCATTATATTTCCTGGTTCCTAATGCCAGATAGGAAACAGGTAAGGCCGTGTAGCTGATTTACTTTTAGCTTAAAAATTGACAAGACGCCAACTGCCTTATAGAAACCAAACAGGAACCGGGTAGAAATATATTTTATGCATTATATTATCTGGATCCTAATGCCAGATAGGAACCAGGTAAGGCCGAGTAGCAGATTTACTTTTAGCTTAAAAATTAACAAGACGCCAACTGCCTTATAGAAACCAAACAGGAACCGGGTAGAAACATATTTATGCATTATATTTTCTGGTTCCTCATGCCAGATAGGAAACAGGTAAGGCCGGGTAGCTGATTTACTTTTAGCTTAAAAATTAACAAGACGCCAACTGCCTGATAGAAACCAAACAGGAACCGGGTAGAAACATATTTATGCATTATATTTTCTGGTTCCTAATGCCAGATAGGAACCAGGTAAGGCCGGGTAGAAAATTTACTTTTGTCTTAAAAATTAACAAGACGCCAACTGCCTTATAGAAAACAAACAGGAACAGGGTAGAAAAATATTTATGCATTATATTTTCTGGTTCCTAATGCCAGATAGGAAACAGGTAAGGCCGTGTAGCTGATTTACTTTTATCTTAAAAATTAACAAGACGCCAACTGCCTTATAGAAACCAAGCAGGAACCGGGTAGAAACATATTTATGCATTATATTTTCTGGTTCCTAATGCCAGATAGGAACCAGGTAAACCCGGGTACCAGATTTAGTTTTATCTTAAAAATTAACAAGACGTCAACTGCCTTATAGAAACCAAACAGGACCTGGGTAGAAACATATTTATGCATTTTATTTCCTGGTTCCTAATGCCAGATAGGAAACAGGTAAGGCCGTGTAGCTGATTTACTTTTAGCTTAAAAATTAACAAGACGCCAACTGCCTTATAGAAACCAAACAGGAACCGGGTAGAAACATATTTATGCATTATATTTTCTGGTTCCTCATGCCAGATAGGAAACAGGTAAGGCCGGGTAGCAGATTTACTTTTGTCTTAAAAATTAACAAGACGCCAACTGCCCTATAGAAACCAAACAGGCACCGGGTAGAAATATATTTATGCATTATATTTTCTAATTCCTAATGCCAGATAGGAACCAGGTAAGGCCGGGTAGAAAATTTACTTTTGTCTTAAAAATTAACAAGACGCCAACTGCCTTATAGAAAAGAAACAGGAACAGGGTAGAAACATGCATAAGCATTATATTTTCTTGATCCTAATGCCAGATAGGAAGCAGCTAAGGCCGATTAGCAGATTTACTTTTATCTTAAAAATTAACAAGACGCCAACTGCCTTATAGAAACCAAGCAGGAACCGGGTAGAAACATATTTATGCATTATATTTTCTGGTTCCTAATGCCAGATAGGAACCAGGTAAACCCGGGTACCAGATTTAGTTTTATCTTAAAAATTAACAAGACGTCAACTGCCTTATAGAAACCAAACAGGACCTGGGTAGAAACATATTTATGCATTTTATTTTCTTGATCGTAATGCCAGATAGGAACCAGGTAAGGCTGGGTAGCAGATTTACATTAATCTTAAAAATTATCAAGACGCCAAGCGCCTTATAGAAACCAAACAGGAACTGGGTTGAAACTTATTTATGCATTATATTTTCTGGATCCTAATGCCAGATAGGAACCAGGTAAGTACGTGTTGCAGATTTACTTTTAGCTTAAAAATTCTCTAGACGCAAACTGCCATAGAGAAAACCAGATTCTTAGAAATTAACGAGACGCCAACTGCCTTATAGAAACCAAACAGGAACCGGGTAGAAACATATTTATGCATTATACTTTCTGGTTCCTAATGCCAGATAGGAACCAGGTAAGGCCGTGTAGCAGATTTACTTTATCTTAAAAATTGACAAGACGCCAACTGCCTTATAGAAACCAAACAGGAACCGGGAAGAAACATATTTATGCATTATATTTTCTGGATCCTAATGCCAGATAGGAACCAGGTAAACCCGGGTACCAGATTTACTTTTATCTTAAAAATTCACAAGACGAAAGCTGCCTTACAGAAAAGCAAATTGGATCCGGGTGGAAACATATTTTTGCATTTAATTATCTGGATCCTAATTCCAGATAGGAAACAGGTAAGGTCGGGTAGCAGATTTACTTTTAGCTTAAAAATTAACAAGACGCCAACTGCCTGATAGAAACCAAACAGGAACCGGGTAGAAACATATTTATGCATTATTTTTTCTGGTTCCTAATGCCGGATAGGAACCAGGTAAGTACGTGTTGCAGATTTACTTTTAGCTTAAAAATTCACTAGACGCAAACTGCCATAGAGAAAACCAGATGGGATACAAGTAGAAACAAATTTTTGAATTTTAATTTTTGGATCCTTATGCTAGATAGGAACCTGGTAAGGCAGGGTAACAGATTTAATTTTATCTTAAAAATTAACAAGACGCCAACTGCCTTATAGAAACCAATCAGGAACCGGGTAGAAACATATTTTTGAATTTTAATTTTTGGATCCTTATGCTAGATAGGAACCAGGTAAGGCCGAGTAGCAGATTTACTTTTATCTTAAAAATTCACAAGACGAAAGCTGCCTTACAGAAAAGCAAATTGGATCCGGGTGGAAACATATTTTTGCATTTAATTTTCTGGATCCTAATGCCAGATAGTAACCTGGTAAGACCGGGTAGCTGATTTACTTTTAGCTTAAAAATTAACAAGACGTCAACTGCCTGATAGAAACCAAACAGGAACCGGGTAGAAACATATTTATGCATTATTTTTTCTGGTTCCTAATGCCAGATAGGAAACACGTAAGGCCGGGTAGCTGATTTACTTTTAGCTTAAAAAATAACAAGACGCCAACTGCCTTATAGAAACCAAACAGGAACCGGGTAGAAACATATTTTATGCATTTTATTTTCTGGATCCTAATGCCAGATAGGAACCAGGTAAACCCAGGTACCAGATTGAGTTTTATCTTAAAAATTAACAAGACGCCAACTGCCTTATATAAACCAAACAGGAACCGGGTAGAAACATATTTTATGCATTTTATTTTCTGGATCCTAATGCCAGATAGGAACCAGGTAAACCCGGGTACCAGATTGAGTTTTATCTTAAAAATTAACAATACGCAAACTGCCTTATAGAAACCAAACAGGAACCGGGAAGAAACATATTTATGCATTATATTTTCTGGATCCTAATGACAGATAGGAACCAGGTAAGGCCGAGTAGCAGATTTACTTTTATCGTAAAAATTCACAAGACGAAAGCTGCCTTACAGAAAAGCAAATTGGATTCGAGTGGAAACATATTTTTGCATTTAATTTTCTGGATCCTAATGCCAGATAGTAACCTGGTAAGACCGGGTAGCTGATTTACTTTTAGCTTAAAAATTAACAAGACGTCAACTGCCTGATAGAAACCAAACAGGAACCGGGTAGAAACATATTTATGCATTATTTTTTCTGGTTCCTAATGCCAGATAGGAAACACGTAAGGCCGGGTAGCTGATTTACTTTTAGCTTAAAATATTAACAAGACGCCAACTGCCTTATAGAATCCAAACAGGAACCGGGTAGAAACATATTTATGCATTATTTTTTCTGGTTCCTAATGCCGGATAGGAACCAGGTAAGTACGTGTTGCAGATTTACTTTTAGCTTAAAAATTCACTAGACGCAAACTGCCATAGAGAAAACCAGATGGGATACAAGTAGAAACAAATTTTTGAATTTTAATTTTTGGATCCTTATGCTAGATAGGAACCTGGTAAGGCAGGGTAACAGATTTAATTTTATCTTAAAAATTAACAAGACGCCAACTGCCTTATAGAAACCAATCAGGAACCGGGTAGAAACATATTTTTGAATTTTAATTTTTGGATCCTTATGCTAGATAGGAACCTGGTAAGGCCGGGTAACAGATTTACTTTATCTTAAAAATTAACAAGACGCCAACTGCCTTATAGAAACTAAACAGGAACCGGGTAGAAACATATTTTATGCATTATATTTTCTGGATCCTAATGCCATATAGGAACCAGGTAAACCCGGGTACCAGATTTAGTTTTATCTTAAAAATTAACAAGACGCCAACAGCCTTATAGAAACCAAACAGGAACCGGGTAGAAACATATTTATGCATTATATTTTCTGGATCCTAA
This sequence comes from Diplolepis rosae, assembly GCA_030998225.1. Classification (NCBI taxonomy): domain Eukaryota; kingdom Metazoa; phylum Arthropoda; class Insecta; order Hymenoptera; family Diplolepididae; genus Diplolepis; species Diplolepis rosae. The sequence goes on from JAPYXD010000536.1 coordinate 15,132, forward strand.
TGCTAGATAGGAACCTGATGAGGCCGGATAGCTGATTTACTTTTAGCTTAAGAATTCACACGACGCAAACTGCCTTATAGAAACCAACCAGGAACCGGGTAGAAACTTATTTATGCCTTATATTATATGGATCCTAATGCCAGATAGGAACCAGGTAAGGCCGAGTAGCAGATTTACTTTTAGCTTAAAAATTAACAAGACGCCAACTGCCTTATAGAAACCAAACAGGAACCGGGTAGAAACATATTTATGCATTATATTTTCTGGTTCCTAATGCCAGATAGGAAACAGGTAAGGCCGGGTAGCTGATTTACTTTTAGCTTAAAAATTAACAAGACGCCAACTGCCTGATAGAAACCAAACAGGAACCGGGTAGAAACATATTTATGCATTATATTTTCTTGTTCCTAATGCCAGATAGGACCAAGTAAGGCCGGGTAGCAGATTTACTTTTGTCTTAAAAATTAACAAGACGCCAACTGCCCTATAGAAACCAAACAGGCACCGGGTAGAAATATATTTATGCATTATATTTTCTAATTCCTAATGCCAGATAGGAACCAGGTAAGGCCGGGTAGAAAATTTACTTTTGTCTTAAAAATTAACAAGACGCCAACTGCCTTATAGAAAACAAACAGGAACAGGGTAGAAACATGCATAAGCATTATATTTTCTTGATCCTAATGCCAGATAGGAAGCAGCTAAGGCCGATTAGCAGATTTACTTTTATCTTAAAAATTAACAAGACGCCAACTGCCTTATAGAAACCAAGCAGGAACCGGGTAGAAACATATTTATGCATTATATTTTCTGGTTCCTAATGCCAGATAGGAACCAGGTAAACCCGGGTACCAGATTTAGTTTTATCTTAAAAATTAACAAGACGTCAACTGCCTTATAGAAACCAAACAGGACCTGGGTAGAAATATATTTATGCATTATATTTTCTAATTCCTAATGCCAGATAGGAACCAGGTAAGGCCGGGTAGCAGATTTACTTTTATCTTAAAAATTAACAAGACGCCAACTGCCTTATAGAAAACAAACAGGAACAGGGTAGAAACATATTTATGCATTATATTTTCTTGATCCTAATGCCAGATAGGAAGCAGCTAAGGCCGATTAGCAGATTTACTTTTATCTTAAAAATTATCAAGACGCCAACTGCCTTATAGAAACCAAACAGGAACTGGGTTGAAACATATTTATGCATTATATTTTCTGGATCCTAATGCCAGATAGGAACCAGGTAAGGCCGGGTAGCAGATTTACTTTTAGCTTAAAAATTCTCTAGACGCAAACTGCCATAGAGAAAACCAGATTCTTAGAAATTAACGAGACGCCAACTGCCTTATAGAAACCAAACAGGAACCGGGTAGAAACATATTTATGCATTATACTTTCTGGTTCCTAATGCCAGATAGGAACCAGGTAAGGCCGTGTAGCAGATTTACTTTATCTTAAAAATTGACAAGACGCCAACTGCCTTATAGAAACCAAACAGGAACCTGGAAGAAACATATTTATGCATTATATTTTCTGGATCCTAATGCCAGATAGGAACCAGGTAAACCCGGGAACCAGATTTAGTTTTATCTTAAAAATTAACAAGACGCCAACTGCCTTATAGAAACCAAACAGGAACCGGGTAGAAACATATTTATGCATTATATTTTCTGGTTCCTAATGCCAGATAGGAAACAGGTAAGGGCGGGTAGCTGATTTACTTTTATCTTAAAAATTCACAAGACGAAAGCTGCCTTACAGAAAAGCAACAGGATCCGGGTGGAAACATATTTTTGCATTTAATTATCTGGATCCTAATTCCAGATAGGAAACAGGTAAGGTCGGGTAGCAGATTTACTTTTAGCTTAAAAATTAACAAGACGCCAACTGCCTGATAGAAACCAAACAGGAACCGGGTAGAAACATATTTATGCATTATTTTTTCTGGTTCCTAATGCCGGATAGGAACCAGGTAAGGTACGTGTTAGCAGATTTACTTTTAGCTTAAAAATTCACTAGACGCAAACTGCCATAGAGAAAACCAGATGGGATACAAGTAGAAACAAATTTTTGAATTTTAATTTTTGGATCCTAATGCTAGATAGGAACCTGGTAAGGCAGGGTAACAGATTTAATTTTATCTTAAAAATTAACAAGACGCCAACTGCCTTATAGAAACCAATCAGGAACCGGGTAGAAACATATTTTTGAATTTTAATTTTTGGATCCTTATGCTAGATAGGAACCTGGTAAGGCCGGGTAACAGATTTACTTTATCTTAAAAATTAACAAGACGCCAACAGCCTGATAGAAACCAAACAGGAACCGGGTAGAAACATATTTTATGCATTTTATTTTCTGGATCCTAATGCCAGATAGGAACCAGGTAAATCCGGGTACCAGATTGAGTTTTATCTTAAAAATTAACAAGACGCAAACTGCCTTATAGAAACCAAACAGAAACCGGGTAGAAACATATTTATGCATTATATTTTCTGGATCCTAATGCCAGATAGGAACCAGGTAAGGCCGAGTAGCAGATTTACTTTTATCTTAAAAATTCACAAGACGAAAGCTGCCTTACAGAAAAGCAAATTGGATCCGGGTGGAAACATATTTTTGCATTTAATTTTCTGGATCCTAATGCCAGATAGTAACCTGGTAAGACCGGGTAGCTGATTTACTTTTAGCTTAAAAATTAACAAGACGTCAACTGCCTGATAGAAACCAAACAGGAACCGGGTAGAAACATATTTATGCATTATATTTTCTGGTTCCTAATGCCAGATAGGAAACACGTAAGGCCGGGTAGCTGATTTACTTTTAGCTTAAAAATTAACAAGACGCCAACTGCCTTATAGAAACCAAACAGGAACCGGGTAGAAACATATTTTATGCATTTTATTTTCTGGATCCTAATGCCAGATAGGAACCAGGTAAACCCGGGTACCAGATTGAGTTTTATCTTAAAAATTAACAAGACGCCAACTGCCTTATATAAACCAAACAGGAACCGGGTAGAAACATATTTTATGCATTTTATTTTCTGGATCCTAATGCCAGATAGGAACCAGGAAAACCCGGGTACCAGATTGAGTTTTATCTTAAAAATTAACAATACGCAAACTGCCTTATAGAAACCAAACAGGAACCGGGAAGAAACATATTTATGCATTATATTTTCTGGATCCTAATGACAGATAGGAACCAGGTAAGGCCGAGTAGCAGATTTACTTTTATCGTAAAAATTCACAAGACGAAAGCTGCCTTACAGAAAACCAAATTGGATTCGAGTGGAAACATATTTTTGCATTTAATTTTCTGGATCCTAATGCCAGATAGTAACCTTGTAAGACCGGGTAGCTGATTTACTTTTAGCTTAAAAATTAACAAGACGTCAACTGCCTGATAGAAACCAAACAGGAACCGGGTAGAAACATATTTATGCATTATTTTTTCTGGTTCCTAATGCCAGATAGGAAACACGTAAGGCCGGGTAGCTGATTTACTTTTAGCTTAAAATATTAACAAGACGCCAACTGCCTTATAGAAACCAAACAGAAACCGGGTAGAAACATATTTATGCATTATATTTTCTGGTTCCTAATGCCAGATAGGAAACAGGTAAGGCCGGGTAGCTGATTTACTTTTATCTTAAAAATTCACAAGACGCCAAGGCTGCCTTACAGAAAAGCAAATTGGATCCGGGTGGAAACATATTTTTGCATTTAATTATCTGGATCCTAATTCCAGATAGGAAACAGGTAAGGTCGCGTAGCTGATTTACTTTTATCTTAAAAATTCACAAGACGAAAGCTGCCTTACAGAAAAGCAAATTGGATTCGAGTGGAAACATATTTTTGCATTTAATTTTCTGGATCCTAATGCCAGATAGGAAACAGGTAAGGCCGGGTAGCTGATTTACTTTTAGCTTAAAAATTAACAAGACGCCAACTGCCTGATAGAAACCAAACAGGCACCGGGTAGAAACATATTTATGCATTATATTTTCTAATTCCTAATGCCAGATAGGAACCAGGTAAGGCCGGGTAGAAAATTTACTTTTGTCTTAAAAATTAACAAGACGCCAACTGCCTTATAGAAAACAAACAGGAACAGGGTAGAAACATGCATAAGCATTATATTTTCTTGATCCTAATGCCAGATAGGAAGCAGCTAAGGCCGATTTGCAGATTTACTTTTGTCTTAAAAATTAACAAGACGCCAACTGCCTTATAGAAAACAAACAGGAACAGGGTAGAAACATGCATAAGCATTATATTTTCTTGATCCTAATGCCAGATAGGAAGCAGCTAAGGCCGATTATCAGATTTACTTTTATCTTAAAAATTAACAAGACGCCAACTGCCTTATAGAAACCAAGCAGGAACCGGGTAGTAACATATTTATGCATTACATTTTATGGTTCCTAATGCCAGATGGAAACCACGTAAGTCCGGGAAGCTGATTTACTTTTAGCTTAAAAATTCACAAGACGCATACTGCCTTACAGAAAAGCAAATAGGATCTGGGCAAAAAGATATTTTTGCATTTCAATTTCTGGTTGCTAATGCCAGATAGGAAAGAGAAAAGGGCGGTTAGCAGATTTAATTTTAGCTGAAAAATTAACGAGACGCCAACTGCCTTATAGAAACCAAACAGGAACATGGTAGAAACATATTTATGCATTATAGTTTCTGGATCCTAATGCCAGATAGGAACCAGGGAAGCCCGGGTAGCAGATTTACTTTTGCCTTAAAAATTAACAAGACGCCAACTGCCTGATAGAAACCAAACAGGAACAGGGAAGAAACATATTTATGCATTATATTATCTGTATCCTAATGCCAGATTGGAACCAGGTAAGGCCGGGTAGCAGATTTACTTTATCTTAAAAATTAACGAGACGCCAACTGCCTTTTAGAAACCACACAGGAACATGGTAGAAACATATTTATGCATTATATTTTCTGGATCCTAATGCCAGATAGGAACCAGGTAAGCCCGGGTAGCAGATTTAATTTTATCTTAAAAATTAACAAGACGCCAACTGCCTTATAGAAACCAAACAGGAACCGTGTAGAAACATATTTATGCATTATATTATCTGGATCCTAATGCCAGATAGGAACCAGGTAAGGCCGGGTAGCAGATTTACTTTTGTCTTTAAAATTAACAAGACGCCAACTGCCTTATAGAAACCAAACAGGAACCGGGTAGAAACAAATTTTATGCATTATATTATCTGGATCCTAATGCCAGATAGGAACCAGGTAAGGCCGAGTAGCAGATTTACTTTTATCTTAAAAATTCACAAGACGCAAACTGCCTTATAGAAAGCAAATAGGAAACGGGAAGAAACATATTTATGCATTATATTATCTGGATACTAATGCCAGATAGGAATCAGGTAAACCCGGGTAGCAGATTTACTCTTGTCTTAAAAATGAACAATACGCCAACTGCCTTATAGAAACCAAACAGTAACGGAGAAGAAACATATTTATGCATTATATTACCTGGATCCTAATGCCAGATACGTACCAGGTAAGGCCGGGTAGCAGATTTACTTTTGTCTTAAAAATTAACAAGACGCCAACTGCCTTATAGAAAACAAACGGGAACAGGGTAGAATCATGCTTAAGCATTATATTTTCTTGATCCTAATGCCAGATAGGAAGCTTCTAAGGCCGATTAGCAGATTTACTTTTATCTTAAAAATTCACAAGACACAAACTGCCTTACAGAAAAGCAAATAGGATCTGGGCTAAAAAATATTTTTGCATTTCAATTTCTGGTTGCTAATGCCAGATAGGAAAAAGAAAAGTGCGGGTAGCAGATTTACTTTATCTTAAAAATTAACGAGACGCCAACTGCCTTATAGAAACCAAACAGGAACCGGGTAGAAACATATTTATGCATTATATTTTCTGGTTCCTAATGCCAGATAGGAACCAGGTAAGGACGTGTAGCAGATTTACTTTTAGCTTAAAAATTCACAATACGCAAACTGCCTTATAGAAAACAAACGGGAACAGGGTAGAAACATGCTTAAGCATTATATTTTCTTGATCCTAATGCCAGATAGGAAGCTTCTACGGCCGATTAGCAGATTTACTTTTATCTTAAAAATTCACAAGACGCAAACTGCCTTACAGAAAAGCAAATAGGATCTGGGCTAAAAAATATTTTTGCATTTCAATTTCTGGTTGCTAATGCCAGATAGGAAGAAGAAAAGTGCGGGTGGCAGATTTACTTTATCTTAAAAATTAACAAGACGCCAACTGCCTTATAGAAACCAAACAGGACCTGGGTAGAAACATATTTATGCATTTTATTTTCTTGATCGTAATGCCAGATAGGAACCAGGTAAGGCTGGGTAGCAGATTTACTTTAATCTTAAAAATTATCAAGACGCCAAGTGCCTTATAGAAACCAAACAGGAACTGGGTTGAAACTTATTTATGCATTATATTATCTAAATCCTAATGCCAGATAGGATGCAGTTAAGGCCAAGTATCAGATTTAATTTTATCTTAAAAATTAACAAGACGACAACTGCCTTATAGAAACCAAACAGGAACCGGGTAGAAACATATTTTATGCATTATATTTTCTGGATCCTAATGTCATATATGAACCAGGTAAACCCGGGTACCAGATTTAGTTTTATCTTAAAAATTAACAAGACCCCAACAGCCTTATAGAAACCAAACAGGAACCGGGTAGAAAAATATTTATGCATTATATTTCCTGGTTCCTAATGCCAGATAGGAAACAGGTAAGGCCGGGTAGCTGATTTACTTTTAGCTTAAAAATTAACAAGACGCCAACTGCCTGATAGAAACCAAACAGGAACCGGGTAGAAACATATTTATGTATTATTTTTTCTTGTCTCCTAATGCCAGATAGGAAACAGGTAAGGCCGGGTAGCTGATTTACTTTTAGCTTAAAAATTAACAAGACGCCAACTGCCTTATAGAAACCAAACAGGAACCGGGTAGAAACATATTTATGCATTATATTTTCTGGTTCCTAATGCCAGACAGGAAACAGGTAAGGCCGGGTAGCTGATTTACTTTTAGCTTAAAAATTAACAAGACGCCAACTGACTTATAGAAACCAAACAGGAACCGGGAAGAAACATATTTATGCATTATATTATCTGGATCCTAATGCGAGATAGGAACCAGGTAAGGCCGAGTAGCAGATTTACTTTTATCGTAAAAATTCACAAGACGAAAGCTGCCTTACAGAAAAGCAAATTGGATCCGGGTGGAAACATATTTTTGCATTTAATTTTCTGGATCCTAATGCCAGTTAGTAACCTGGTAAGACCGGGTAGCTGATTTACTTTTAGCTTAAAAATTAACAAGACGTCAACTGCCTGATAGAAACCAAACAGGAACCGGGTAGAAACATATTTATGCATTATTTTTTCTGGTTCCTAATGCCAGATAGGAAACACGTAAGGCCGGGTAGCTGATTTACTTTTAGCTTAAAAATTAACAAGACGCCAACTGCCTTATAGAAACCAAACAGGAACCGGGTAGAAACATATTTTATGCATTTTATTTTCTGGATCCTAATGCCAGATAGGAACCAGGGAAGCCCGGGTAGCAGATTTACTTTTGCCTTAAAAATTAACAAGACGCCAACTGCCTTATAGAAACCAAACAGGAACAGGGAAGAAACATATTTATGCATTATATTATCTGTATCCTAATGCCAGATTGGAACCAGGTAAGGCCGGGTAGCAGATTTACTTTATCTTAAAAATTAACGAGACGCCAACTGCCTTTTAGAAACCACACAGGAACCGGGTAGAAACATATTTTATGCATTATATTTTCTTGATCGTAATGCCAGATAGGAACCAGGTAAGGCCGGGTAGTTGATTTTCTTTTAGCTTAAAAATTAACAAGACGCCAAATGCCTGATAGAAACCAAACAGGAACCGGGAAGAAACATATTTATTCATTATTTTTTCTGGTTCCTAATGCCAGATAGGAAACAGGTAAGGCCGGGTAGCTGATTTACTTTTACCTTAAAAATTAACAAGACGCCAACTGCCTGATAGAAACCAAACAGGAACCGGGTAGAAACATATTTTTGAATTTTAATTTTTGGATCCTTATGCTAGATAGGAACCTGGTAAGGCAGGGTAACAGATTTAATTTTATCTTAAAAATTAACAAGACGCCAACTGCCTTATAGAAACCAATCAGGAACCGGGTAGAAACATATTTTTGAATTTTAATTTTTGGATCCTTATGCTAGATAGGAACCTGGTAAGGCCGGGTAACAGATTTACTTTATCTTAAAAATTAACAAGACGCCAACTGCCTTATAGAAACCAAACAGGAACCGGGTAGAAACATATTTTATGCATTATATTTTCTTGATCGTAATGCCAGATAGGAACCAGGTAAGGCCGGGTAGTTGATTTACTTTTAGCTTAAAAATTAACAAGACGCCAAATGCCTGATAGAAACCAAACAGGAACCGGGAAGAAACATATTTATTCATTATTTTTTCTGGTTCCTAATGCCAGATAGGAAACAGGTAAGGCCGGGTAGCTGATTTACTTTTACCTTAAAAATTAACAAGACGCCAACTGCCTGATAGAAACCAAACAGGAACCGGGTAGAAACATATTTTTGAATTTTAATTTTTGAATCCTTATGCTAGATAGGAACCTGGTAAGGCCGGGTAACAGATTTACTTTATCTTAAAAATTAACAAGACGCCAACTGCCTTATAGAAACCAAACAGGAACCTGGTAGAAACATATATATGCATTATATTTTCTTGATCGTAATGCCAGATAGTAACTAGCTTAGGCCGGCTAGCAGAATTACTTTTAGCTTAAAAGTTCACAATACGCGAACTGCCTTATAGAAACCAAACGGGAGCCGGGTAGAAACATATTTATGCAATATATTTTCTGGATCCTATAGCCAGATAGTAACTTGCTTAGGCCGGCGAGCAGAATTACATTTAGCTTAAAAGTTCACAATACGCGAACTGCCTTATAGAAACCAAACAGGAACCGGGTAGAAACATATTTATGCATTATATTTTCTTGATCGTAATACCAGAGAGGAACCATGTAAGGCCGGGTAGCAGATTTACTTTAATCTTAAAAATTATCAAGACGCGAACTGCCTTATAGAAACCAAACAGGAACTGGGTTGAAAATTATTTATGCATTATATTATCTAAATCCTAATGCCAGATAGGATGCAGGTAAGGCCGGGTATCAGATTTAATTTTATCTTAAAAATTAACAAGACGCCAACTTCGTTATAGAAACCAAACAGGAACCGGGTAGAAACATATTTATGCATTATATTTTCTGGATCCTAATGCCAGATAGGAACCAGGTAAGGACGTATAGCAGATTTACATTTAGCTTAAAAATTAACAAGACGCCAACTGCCTTACAGAAACCAAACAGGAACCGGGAAGAAACATATTTATGCATTATATTTTCTCGATCCTAATGCCAGATAGGAACCTGGTAAGACCGGGTAGGTGATTTACTTTCAGCTTGAAAATTAACAAGACTCCAACTGCCTTATAGAAACCAAACAGGAACAGGGTAGAAACAAATTTATGCATTATATTTTCAGGACCCTAATGCCAGATAGGAACCACCTAAGGCCGGGTAGCAGATTTAATTTTATATTAAAAATTAACAAGACGCCAACTGCCTTATAGAAACCAAACAGGAACCTGGTAGAAACATATATATGCATTATATTTTCTTGATCGTAATGCCAGATAGTAACTAGCTTAGGCCGGCTAGCAGAATTACTTTTAGCTTAAAAGTTCACAATACGCGAACTGCCTTATAGAAACCAAACGGGAACCGGGTAGAAACATATTTATGCAATATATTTTCTGGATCCTAATGCCAGATAGGAAACTGGTAAGACCGGGTAGCTGATTTACTTTCAGCTTAAAAATTAACAAGACTCCAACTGCCTTATAGAAACCAAACAGGAACAGGGTAGAAACAAATTTATGCATTATATTTTCAGGACCCTAATGCCAGATAGGAACCACCTAAGGCCGGGTAGCAGATTTAATTTTATATTAAAAATTAACAAGACGCCAACTGCCTTATAGAAACCAAACAGGAACCTGGTAGAAACATATATATGCATTATATTTTCTTGATCGTAATGCCAGATAGTAACTAGCTTAGGCCGGCTAGCAGAATTACTTTTAGCTTAAAAGTTCACAATACGCGAACTGCCTTATAGAAACCAAACGGGAACCGGGTAGAAACATATTTATGCAATATATTTTCTGGATCCTATAGCCAGATAGTAACTTGCTTAGGCCGGCGAGCAGAATTACATTTAGCTTAAAAGTTCACAATACGCGAACTGCCTTATAGAAACCAAACAGGAACCGGGTAGAAACATATTTATGCATTATATTTTCTTGATCGTAATGCCAGATAGGAACCATGTAAGGCCGGGTAGCAGATTTACTTTAATCTTAAAAATTATCAAGACGCGAACTGCCTTATAGAAACCAAACAGGAACTGGGTTGAAACATTATTTATGCATTATATTATCTAAATCCTAATGCCAGATAGGATGCAGGTAAGGCCGGGTATCAGATTTAATTTTATCTTAAAAATTAACAAGACGCCAACTTCGTTATAGAAACCAAACAGGAACCGGGTAGAAACATATTTATGCATTATATTTTCTGGATCCTAATGCCAGATAGGAACCAGGTAAGGACGTATAGCAGATTTACATTTAGCTTAAAAATTAACAAGACGCCAACTGCCTTACAGAAACCAAACAGGAACCGGGAAGAAACATATTTATGCATTATATTTTCTCGATCCTAATGCCAGATAGGAACCTGGTAAGACCGGGTAGGTGATTTACTTTCAGCTTGAAAATTAACAAGACTCCAACTGCCTTATAGAAACCAAACAGGAACAGGGTAGAAACAAATTTATGCATTATATTTTCAGGACCCTAATGCCAGATAGGAACAAGCTAAGGCCGGGTAGCAGATTTAATTTTATCTTAAAAATTAACAAGACGCCAACTGCCTTATAGAAACCAAACAGGTACCGGGTAGAAACAGATTTATGCAATATATTTTCTGGATCCTATAGCCAGATAGTAACTTGCTTAGGCCGGATAGCAGAATTACTTTTAGCTTAAAAGTTCACAATACGCGAACTGCCTTATAGAAACCAAACAGGAACCGGGTAGAAACATATTTATGCATTATATTTTCTGGATCCTAATGCCAGATAGGAACCACGTAAGGACGTGTAGCAGATTTACTTTTAGCTTAAGAATTCACTAGACGCAAACTGCCATACAGAAAACTAGATGGGATCCAAGTAGAAACATATTTTTGCATTTTAATTTTTGGATCCTTATGCTAGATAGGAACCTGGTAAGGCAGGGTAACAGATTTACTTTTATCTTAAAAATTCACAAGACGAAAGCTGCCTTACAGAAAAGCAAATTGGATCCGGGAAGAAACATATTTATGCATTATATTTTCTGGATCCTAATGCCAGATAGGAACCAGGTAAGGACGTGTAGCAGATTTACTTTTAGCTTAAAAATTCACAATACGCGAACTGCCTTATAGAAACCAAACAGGAACCGGGTAGAAACATATTTATGCATTATATTTTCTGGATCCTAATGCCAGATAGGAACCAGGTAAGGACGTGTAGCAGATTTACTTTTAGCTTAAAAATTCACTAGTCGCAAACTGCCATAGAGAAATCCAGATGGGATCCAAGTAGAAACATATTTTTGCATTTTAATTTTTGGATCCTTATGCTATATAGGAACCTGGTAAGGCGGGTTAACAGATTTAATATTATCTTAAAAATTAACAAGACGCCAACTGCCTTATAGAAACCAAACAGGAACCGGGTAGAAACATATTTTATGCATTATATTTTCTGGATCCTAATGCCAGATAGGAACCAGGTAAACCCGGGTACCAGATTTAGTTTTATCTTAAAAATTCACAAGACGAAAGCTGGCTTACAGAAAAGCAAATTGGATCCGGGACGAAACATATTTATGCATTATATTTTCTGGATCCTAATGCCAGATAGGAAACTGGTAAGACCGGGTAGCTGATTTACTTTCAGCTTAAAAATTAACAAGACTCCAACTGCCTTATAGAAACCAAACAGGAACAGGGTAGAAACAAATTTATGCATTATATTTTCAGGACCCTAATGCCAGATAGGAACCACCTAAGGCCGGGTAGCAGATTTAATTTTATATTAAAAATTAACAAGACGCCAACTGCCTTATAGAAACCAAACAGGAACCTGGTAGAAACATATATATGCATTATATTTTCTTGATCGTAATGCCAGATAGTAACTAGCTTAGGCCGGCTAGCAGAATTACTTTTAGCTTAAAAGTTCACAATACGCGAACTGCCTTATAGAAACCAAACGGGAGCCGGGTAGAAACATATTTATGCAATATATTTTCTGGATCCTATAGCCAGATAGTAACTTGCTTAGGCCGGCGAGCAGAATTACATTTAGCTTAAAAGTTCACAATACGCGAACTGCCTTATAGAAACCAAACAGGAACCGGGTAGAAACATATTTATGCATTATATTTTCTTGATCGTAATACCAGAGAGGAACCATGTAAGGCCGGGTAGCAGATTTACTTTAATCTTAAAAATTATCAAGACGCGAACTGCCTTATAGAAACCAAACAGGAACTGGGTTGAAAATTATTTATGCATTATATTATCTAAATCCTAATGCCAGATAGGATGCAGGTAAGGCCGGGTATCAGATTTAATTTTATCTTAAAAATTAACAAGACGCCAACTTCGTTATAGAAACCAAACAGGAACCGGGTAGAAACATATTTATGCATTATATTTTCTGGATCCTAATGCCAGATAGGAACCAGGTAAGGACGTATAGCAGATTTACATTTAGCTTAAAAATTAACAAGACGCCAACTGCCTTACAGAAACCAAACAGGAACCGGGAAGAAACATATTTATGCATTATATTTTCTCGATCCTAATGCCAGATAGGAACCTGGTAAGACCGGGTAGGTGATTTACTTTCAGCTTGAAAATTAACAAGACTCCAACTGCCTTATAGAAACCAAACAGGAACAGGGTAGAAACAAATTTATGCATTATATTTTCAGGACCCTAATGCCAGATAGGAACCACCTAAGGCCGGGTAGCAGATTTAATTTTATATTAAAAATTAACAAGACGCCAACTGCCTTATAGAAACCAAACAGGAACCTGGTAGAAACATATATATGCATTATATTTTCTTGATCGTAATGCCAGATAGTAACTAGCTTAGGCCGGCTAGCAGAATTACTTTTAGCTTAAAAGTTCACAATACGCGAACTGCCTTATAGAAACCAAACGGGAACCGGGTAGAAACATATTTATGCAATATATTTTCTGGATCCTAATGCCAGATAGGAAACTGGTAAGACCGGGTAGCTGATTTACTTTCAGCTTAAAAATTAACAAGACTCCAACTGCCTTATAGAAACCAAACAGGAACAGGGTAGAAACAAATTTATGCATTATATTTTCAGGACCCTAATGCCAGATAGGAACCACCTAAGGCCGGGTAGCAGATTTAATTTTATATTAAAAATTAACAAGACGCCAACTGCCTTATAGAAACCAAACAGGAACCTGGTAGAAACATATATATGCATTATATTTTCTTGATCGTAATGCCAGATAGTAACTAGCTTAGGCCGGCTAGCAGAATTACTTTTAGCTTAAAAGTTCACAATACGCGAACTGCCTTATAGAAACCAAACGGGAACCGGGTAGAAACATATTTATGCAATATATTTTCTGGATCCTATAGCCAGATAGTAACTTGCTTAGGCCGGCGAGCAGAATTACATTTAGCTTAAAAGTTCACAATACGCGAACTGCCTTATAGAAACCAAACAGGAACCGGGTAGAAACATATTTATGCATTATATTTTCTGGATCCTAATGCCAGATAGGAACCAGGTAAGGACGTATAGCAGATTTACATTTAGCTTAAAAATTAACAAGACGCCAACTGCCTTACAGAAACCAAACAGGAACCGGGAAGAAACATATTTATGCATTATATTTTCTCGATCCTAATGCCAGATAGGAACCTGGTAAGACCGGGTAGGTGATTTACTTTCAGCTTAAAAATTAACAAGACGCCAACTGCCTTATAGAAACCAAACAGGAACCGGGTAGAAACATATTTATGCATTACATTTTCTGGATCCTAATGCCAGATAGGACGCAGGTAAGGCCGGGTAGCAGATGTAATTTTATCTTAAAAATTAACAAGACGCCAACTGCCTTATAGAAACCAAACAGGAACCAGGTAGAAACATATTTTATGCATTATATTTTCTGGATCCTTATGCCAGATAGTAACTTGGTAAGACCGGGTAGGAGATTTATTTTAGCTTAAAAATTAACAAGACGCCAACTGCCTTATAGAAACCAAACAGGAACCGGGTAGAAACATATTTATGCATTATATTTTCTGGATCCTAATGCCAGATAGGAACCACGTAAGGCCGTGTAGCAGATTTACTTTTAGCTTAAAAATTCACAAGACGCCAACTGCCTTATAGAAAACCAAACAGGATCCGGGTAGAAACATATTTATGCATTTTAATTTTCTGGATCCTAATGCCAGATAGGAACCTGGTAAGGCCGGGTAGCAGATTTACTTTTATCTTAAAAATTCACAAGACGAAACTGCCTTACAGAAAAGCAAATTGGATCCGGGAAGAAACAGATTTTATGCATTACATTTTCTGGATCCTAATGCCAGATAGGAACCAGGTAAGGACGTGTAGCAGATTTACTTTTAGCTTAAAAATTCACAAGACGCAAACTGCCATACAGAAAACTAGATGGGATCCAAGTAGAAACATATTTTTGCATTTTAATTTTTTGGATCCTAATGCCAGATAGGAACCTGGTAAGGCGGGTTAAGCAGAATTACTTTTAGCTTAAAAATTAACAAGACGACAACTGCCTTATAGAAACCAAACAGGTACCGGGTAGAAACATATTTTATGCATTATATTTTCTGGATCCTAATGCCAGATAGGAACCAGGTAAGGACGTGTAGCAGATTTAGTTTTATCTTAAAAATTCACAAGACGAAAGCTGGCTTACAGAAAAGCAAATTGGATCCGGGACGAAACATATTTATGCATTATATTTTCTGGATCCTAATGCCAGATAGGAAACTGGTAAGACCGGGTAGCTGATTTACTTTCAGCTTAAAAATTAACAAGACTCCAACTGCCTTATAGAAACCAAACAGGAACAGGGTAGAAACAAATTTATGCATTATATTTTCGGGACCCTAATGCCAGATAGGAACCACCTAAGGCCGGGTAGCAGTTTTAATTTTATCTTAAAAATTAACAAGACGCCAACTGCCTTATAGAAACCAAACAGGAACCTGGTAGAAACATATATATGCATTATATTTTCTTGATCGTAATGCCAGATAGTAACTAGCTTAGGCCGGCTAGCAGAATTACTTTTAGCTTAAAAGTTCACAATACGCGAACTGCCTTATAGAAACCAAACGGGAACCGCGTAGAAACATATTTATGCAATATATTTTCTGGATCCTATAGCCAGATAGTAACTTGCTTAGGCCGGCGAGCAGAATTACTTTTAGCTTAAAAGTTCACAATACGCGAACTGCCTTATAGAATCCAAACAGGAACCGGGTAGAAACATATTTATGCATTATATTTTCTTGATCGTAATGCCAGAGAGGAACCATGTAAGGCCGGGTAGCAGATTTACTTTAATCTTAAAAATTATCAAGACGCGAACTGCCTTATAGAAACCAAACAGGAACTGGGTTGAAAATTATTTATGCATTATATTATCTAAATCCTAATTCCAGATAGGCGGCAGGTCAGGCCGGGTATCAGATTTAATTTTATCTTAAAAATTAACAAGACGCCAACTTCGTTATAGAAACCAAACAGGAACCGGGTAGAAACATATTTATGCATTATATTTTCTGGATCCTATTGCCAGTTAGTAACTTGCTTAGGCCGGCTAGCAGAATTGCTTTTAGCTTAAAAGTTCACAATACGCGAACTGCCTTATAGAAACCAAACAGGAACCGGGTATAAACATATTTATGCATTAAATTTTCTGGATCCTAGTGCCAGATAAGAACCATGTAAGGACGTGTAGCAGATTTACTTTTAGCTTAAAAATTCACTAGACGCAAACTGCCATAGAGAAAACTAGATGGGATCCAAGTAGAAACATATTTTTGCATTTTAATTTTTGGATCCTTATGCTATATAGGAACCTGGTAAGGCAGGGTAACAGATTTACTTTTATCTTAAAAATTCACAAGACGAAAGCTGCCTTACAGAAATGCAAATTGGATCCGGGAAGAAACATATTTATGCATTATATTTTCTGGATCCTAATGCCAGATAGGAACCAGGTAAGGACGTGTAGCAGATTTACTTTTAGCTTAAAAATTCACTAGACGCAAACTGCCATAGATAAAACCAGATGGGATCCAAGTAGAAACATATTTTTGCATTTTAATTTTTGGATCCTTATGCTAGATAGGAACCTGGTAAGGCAGGTTAATAGATTTAATTTTATCTTAAAAATTAACAAGACGCCAACTGCCTTATAGAAACTAAACAGGAACCGGGTAGAAACATATTTTATGCATTATATTTTCTGGATCCTAATGCCAGATAGGAACCAGGTAAGGACGTGTAGCAGATTTACTTCTAGCTTAAAAATTCACAATACGCGAACTGCCTTATAGAAACCAAACAGGAACAGGGTAGAAACAAATTTATGCATTATATTGTCTGGACCCTAATGCCAGATAGGAACCAGGTAAGGACGTGTAGCAGATTTACTTTTAGCTTAAAAATTCACTAGGCGCAAACTGCCTTATAGATAAAACCAGATGGGATCCAAGTAGAAACATATTTTTGCATTTTAATTTTTGGATCCTTATGCTAGATAGGAACCTGGTAAGGCAGGTTAACAGATTTAATTTTATCTTAAAAATTAACAAGACGCCAACTGCCTTATAGAAACCAAACAGGAACCGGGTAGGTACATATTTTATGCATTATATTTTCTGGATCCTAATGCCAGATAGGAACCAGGTAAACCCGGGTACCAGATTTAGTTTTATCTTAAAAATTCACAAGACGAAAGCTGCCTTACAGAAAAGCAAATTGGATCCGGGACGAAACATATTTATGCATTATATTTTCTGGATCCTAATGCCAGATAGGAAACTGGTAAGACCGGGTAGCTGATTTACTTTCAGCTTAAAAATTAACAAGACTCCAACTGCCTTATAGAAACCAAACAGGAACAGGGTAGAAACAAATTTATGGATTATATTTGCAGGACCCTAATGCCAGATAGGAACCACCTAAGGCCGGGTAGCAGATTTAATTTTATCTCAAAAATTAACAAGACGCCAACTGCCTTATAGAAACCAAACAGGAACCTGGTAGAAACATATATATGCATTATATTTTCTTGATCGTAATGCCAGATAGGAACCAGGTAAGGCCGGGTAGCAGATTTACTATAATCTTAAAAATTATCAAGACGCCAATTGCCTTATAGAAACCAAACAGGATCCGGGTAGAAACATATTTATGCATTATATTTTCTTGATCGTAATGCCAGAGAGGAACCATGTAAGGCCGGGTAGCAGATTTACTTTAATCTTAAAAATTATCAAGACGCGAACTGCCTTATAGAAACCAAACAGGAACTGGGTTGAAAATTATTTATGCATTATATTATCTAAATCCTAATGCCAGATAGGATGCAGGTAAGGACGGTTATCAGATTTAATTTTATCTTAAAAATTAACAAGACGCCAACTTCGTTATAGAAACCAAACAGGAACCGGGTAGAAACATATTTATGCATTTTAATTTTTGGATCCTTATGCTAGATAGGAACCTGGTAAGGCAGGGTAACAGATTTAGTTTTATCTTAAAAATTCACAAGACGAAAGCTGCCTTACAGAAAAGCAAATTGGATCCGGGACGAAACATATTTATGCATTATATTTTCTGGATCCTAATGCCAGATAGGAAACTGGTAAGACCGGGTAGCTGATTTACTTTCAGCTTAAAAATTAACAAGACTCCAACTGCCTTATAGAAACCAAACAGGAACAGGGTAGAAACAAATTTATGGATTATATTTTCAGGACCCTAATGCCAGATAGGAACCACCTAAGGCCGGGTAGCAGATTTAATTTTATCTCAAAAATTAACAAGACGCCAACTGCCTTATAGAAACCAAACAGGAACCTGGTAGAAACATATTTATGCAATATATTTTCTGGATCCTATAGCCAGATAGTAACTAGCTTAGGCCGGCTAGCAGAATTACTTTTAGCTTAAAAGTTCACAATACGCGAACTGCATTATAGAAACCAAACGGGAACCGGGTAGAAACATATTTATGCAATATATTTTCTGGATCCTATAGCCAGATAGTAACTTGCTTAGGCCGGCGAGCAGAATTACTTCTAGCTTAAAAGTTCACAATACGCGAACTGCCTTATAGAAACCAAACAGGAACCGGGTAGAAACATATTTATGCATTATATTTTCTTGATCGTAATGCCAGAGAGGAACCATGTAAGGCCGGGTAGCAGATTTACTTTAATCTTAAAAATTATCAAGACGCGAACTGCCTTATAGAAACCAAACAGGAACTGGGTTGAAAATTATTTATGCATTATATTATCTAAATCCTAATGCCAGATAGGATGCAGGTAAGGACGGTTATCAGATTTAATTTTATCTTAAAAATTAACAAGACGCCAACTTCGTTATAGAAACCAAACAGGAACCGGGTAGAAACATATTTATGCATTTTAATTTTTGGATCCTTATGCTAGATAGGAACCTGGTAAGGCAGGGTAACAGATTTACTTTTATCTTAAAAATTCACAAGACGAAAGCTGCCTTACAGAAAAGCAAATTGGAACCGGGTAGAAACATATTTTATGCATTATATTTTCTGGATCCTAATGCCAGATAGGAACCAGGTAAACCCGGGTACCAGATTTAGTTTTATCTTAAAAATTCACATGACGAAAGCTGCCTTACAGAAAAGCAAATTGGATCCGGGACGAAACATATTTATGCATTATATTTTCTGGATCCTAATGCCAGATAGGAAACTGGTAAGACCGGGTAGCTGATTTACTTTCAGCTTAAAAATTAACAAGACTCCAACTGCCTTATAGAAACCAAACAGGAACAGGGTAGAAACAAATTTATGCATTATATTTTCAGGACCCTAATGCCAGATAGGAACCACCTAAGGCCGGGTAGCAGATTTAATTTTATATTAAAAATTAACAAGACGCCAACTGCCTTATAGAAACCAAACAGGAACCTGGTAGAAACATATATATGCATTATATTTTCTTGATCGTAATGCCAGATAGTAACTAGCTTAGGCCGGCTAGCAGAATTACTTTTAGCTTAAAAGTTCACAATACGCGAACTGCCTTATAGAAACCAAACGGGAACCGGGTAGAAACATATTTATGCAATATATTTTCTGGATCCTATAGCCAGATAGTAACTTGCTTAGGCCGGCGAGCAGAATTACATTTAGCTTAAAAGTTCACAATACGCGAACTGCCTTATAGAAACCAAACAGGAACCGGGTAGAAACATATTTATGCATTATATTTTCTTGATCGTAATACCAGAGAGGAACCATGTAAGGCCGGGTAGCAGATTTACTTTAATCTTAAAAATTATCAAGACGCGAACTGCCTTATAGAAACCAAACGGGAACTGGGTTGAAAATTATTTATGCATTATATTATCTAAATCCTAATGCCAGATAGGATGCAGGTAAGGCCGGGTATCAGATTTAATTTTATCTTAAAAATTAACAAGACGCCAACTTCGTTATAGAAACCAAACAGGAACCGGGTAGAAACATATTTATGCATTATATTTTCTGGATCCTAATGCCAGATAGGAACCAGGTAAGGACGTATAGCAGATTTACATTTAGCTTAAAAATTAACAAGACGCCAACTGCCTTACAGAAACCAAACAGGAACCGGGAAGAAACATATTTATGCATTATATTTTCTCGATCCTAATGCCAGATAGGAACCTGGTAAGACCGGGTAGGTGATTTACTTTCAGCTTGAAAATTAACAAGACTCCAACTGCCTTATAGAAACCAAACAGGAACAGGGTAGAAACAAATTTATGCATTATATTTTCAGGACCCTAATGCCAGATAGGAACAAGCTAAGGCCGGGTAGCAGATTTAATTTTATCTTAAAAATTAACAAGACGCCAACTGCCTTATAGAAACCAAACAGGTACCGGGTAGAAACATATTTATGCAATATATTTTCTGGATCCTATAGCCAGATAGTAACTTGCTTAGGCCGGATAGCAGAATTACTTTTAGCTTAAAAGTTCACAATACGCGAACTGCCTTATAGAAACCAAACAGGAACCGGGTAGAAACATATTTATGCATTATATTTTCTGGATCCTAATGCCAGATAGGAACCACGTAAGGACGTGTAGCAGATTTACTTTTAGCTTAAGAATTCACTAGACGCAAACTGCCATACAGAAAACTAGATGGGATCCAAGTAGAAACATATTTTTGCATTTTAATTTTTGGATCCTTATGCTAGATAGGAACCTGGTAAGGCAGGGTAACAGATTTACTTTTATCTTAAAAATTCACAAGACGAAAGCTGCCTTACAGAAAAGCAAATTGGATCCGGGAAGAAACATATTTATGCATTATATTTTCTGGATCCTAATGCCAGATAGGAACCAGGTAAGGACGTGTAGCAGATTTACTTTTAGCTTAAAAATTCACAATACGCGAACTGCCTTATAGAAACCAAACAGGAACCGGGTAGAAACATATTTATGCATTATATTTTCTGGATCCTAATGCCAGATAGGAACCAGGTAAGGACGTGTAGCAGATTTACTTTTAGCTTAAAAATTCACTAGGCGCAAACTGCCATAGAGAAAACCAGATGGGATCCAAGTAGAAACATATTTTTGCATTTTAATTTTTGGATCCTTATGCGAGATAGGAACCTGGTAAGGCGGGTTAACAGATTTAATATTATCTTAAAAATTAACAAGACGCCAACTGCCTTATAGAAACCAAACAGGAACCGGGTAGAAACATATTTTATGCATTATATTTTCTGGATCCTAATGCCAGATAGGAACCAGGTAAACCCGGGTACCAGATTTAGTTTTATCTTAAAAATTCACAAGACGAAAGCTGGCTTACAGAAAAGCAAATTGGATCCGGGACGAAACATATTTATGCATTATATTTTCTGGATCCTAATGCCAGATAGGAAACTGGTAAGACCGGGTAGCTGATTTACTTTCAGCTTAAAAATTAACAAGACTCCAACTGCCTTATAGAAACCAAACAGGAACAGGGTAGAAACAAATTTATGCATTATATTTTCAGGACCCTAATGCCAGATAGGAACCACCTAAGGCCGGGTAGCAGTTTTAATTTTATCTTAAAAATTAACAAGACGCCAACTGCCTTATAGAAACCAAACAGGAACCTGGTAGAAACATATATATGCATTATATTTTCTTGATCGTAATGCCAGATAGTAACTAGCTTAGGCCGGCTAGCAGAATTACTTTTAGCTTAAAAGTTCACAATACGCGAACTGCCTTATAGAAACCAAACGGGAACCGGGTAGAAACATATTTATGCAATATATTTTCTGGATCCTATAGCCAGATAGTAACTTGCTTAGGCCGGCGAGCAGAATTACTTTTAGCTTAAAAGTTCACAATACGCGAACTGCCTTATAGAATCCAAACAGGAACCGGGTAGAAACATATTTATGCATTATATTTTCTTGATCGTAATGCCAGAGAGGAACCATGTAAGGCCGGGTAGCAGATTTACTTTAATCTTAAAAATTATCAAGACGCGAACTGCCTTATAGAAACCAAACAGGAACTGGGTTGAAAATTATTTATGCATTATATTATCTAAATCCTAATGCCAGATAGGATGCAGGTAAGGCCGGGTATCAGATTTAATTTTATCTTAAAAATTAACAAGACGCCAACTTCGTTATAGAAACCAAACAGGAACCGGGTAGAAACATATTTATGCATTATATTTTCTGGATCCTATTGCCAGTTAGTAACTTGCTTAGGCCGGCTAGCAGAATTGCTTTTAGCTTAAAAGTTCACAATACGCGAACTGCCTTATAGAAACCAAACAGGAACCGGGTATAAACATATTTATGCATTAAATTTTCTGGATCCTAGTGCCAGATAGGAACCATGTAAGGACGTGTAGCAGATTTACTTTTAGCTTAAAAATTCACTAGACGCAAACTGCCTTATAGAAAACCAGATGGAAACCAAGTAGAAACATATTTTTGCATTTTAATTTTTGGATACTTATGCTAGATAGGAACCTGGTAAGGCCGGGTAGCAGATTTAATGTTATCTTAAAAATTCACAAGACGCAAACAGCCTTACAGAAACCAAATTGGATCCGGGAAGAAACATATTTATGCATTATATTTTCTGGATCCTAATGCCAGATAGGAACCAGGTAAGGACGTGTAGCAGATTTACTTTTAGCTTAAAAATTCACTAGACGCAAACTGCCATAGATAAAACCAGATGGGATCCAAGTAGAAACATATTTTTGCATTTTAATTTTTGGATCCTTATGCTAGATAGGAACCTGGTAAGGCAGGTTAACAGATTTAATTTTATCTTAAAAATTAACAAGACGCCAACTGCCTTATAGAAACCAAACAGGTACCGGGTAGAAACATATTTTATGCATTATATTTTCTGGATCCTAATGCCAGATAGGAACCAGGTAAGGACGTGTAGCAGATTTACTTTTAGCTTAAAAATTCACAATACGCGAACTGCCTTATAGAAACCAAACAGGAACCGGGTAGAAACATATTTATGCATTATATTTTCTGGATCCTAATGCCAGATAGGAACCAGGTAAGGACGTGTAGCAGATTTACTTTTAGCTTAAAAATTCACTAGGCGCAAACTGCCATAGAGAAATCCAGATGGGATCCAAGTAGAAACATATTTTTGCATTTTAATTTTTGGATCCTTATGCTATATAGGAACCTGGTAAGGCAGGGTAACAGATTTAATTTTATCTTAAAAATTAACAAGACGCCAACTGCCTTATAGAAACCAAACAGGAACCGGGTAGGTACATATTTTATGCATTATATTTTCTGGATCCTAATGCCAGATAGGAACCAGGTAAACCCGGGTACCAGATTTAGTTTTATCTTAAAAATTCACAAGACGAAAGCTGCCTTACAGAAAAGCAAATTGGATCCGGGACGAAACATATTTATGCATTATATTTTCTGGATCCTAATGCCAGATAGGAAACTGGTAAGACCGGGTAGCTGATTTACTTTCAGCTTAAAAATTAACAAGACTCCAACTGCCTTATAGAAACCAAACAGGAACAGGGTAGAAACAAATTTATGGATTATATTTGCAGGACCCTAATGCCAGATAGGAACCACCTAAGGCCGGGTAGCAGATTTAATTTTATCTCAAAAATTAACAAGACGCCAACTGCCTTATAGAAACCAAACAGGAACCTGGTAGAAACATATATATGCATTATATTTTCTTGATCGTAATGCCAGATAGGAACCAGGTAAGGCCGGGTAGCAGATTTACTATAATCTTAAAAATTATCAAGACGCCAATTGCCTTATAGAAACCAAACAGGATCCGGGTAGAAACATATTTATGCATTATATTTTCTTGATCGTAATGCCAGAGAGGAACCATGTAAGGCCGGGTAGCAGATTTACTTTAATCTTAAAAATTATCAAGACGCGAACTGCCTTATAGAAACCAAACAGGAACTGGGTTGAAAATTATTTATGCATTATATTATCTAAATCCTAATGCCAGATAGGATGCAGGTAAGGACGGTTATCAGATTTAATTTTATCTTAAAAATTAACAAGACGCCAACTTCGTTATAGAAACCAAACAGGAACCGGGTAGAAACATATTTATGCATTTTAATTTTTGGATCCTTATGCTAGATAGGAACCTGGTAAGGCAGGGTAACAGATTTAGTTTTATCTTAAAAATTCACAAGACGAAAGCTGCCTTACAGAAAAGCAAATTGGATCCGGGACGAAACATATTTATGCATTATATTTTCTGGATCCTAATGCCAGATAGGAAACTGGTAAGACCGGGTAGCTGATTTACTTTCAGCTTAAAAATTAACAAGACTCCAACTGCCTTATAGAAACCAAACAGGAACAGGGTAGAAACAAATTTATGGATTATATTTTCAGGACCCTAATGCCAGATAGGAACCACCTAAGGCCGGGTAGCAGATTTAATTTTATCTCAAAAATTAACAAGACGCCAACTGCCTTATAGAAACCAAACAGGAACCTGGTAGAAACATATATATGCATTATATTTTCTTGATCGTAATGCCAGATAGGAACCAGGTAAGGCCGGGTAGCAGATTTACTATAATCTTAAAAATTATCAAGACGCCAATTGCCTTATAGAAACCAAACAGGATCCGGGTAGAAACATATTTATGCAATATATTTTCTGGATCCTATAGCCAGATAGTAACTAGCTTAGGCCGGCTAGCAGAATTACTTTTAGCTTAAAAGTTCACAATACGCGAACTGCATTATAGAAACCAAACGGGAACCGGGTAGAAACATATTTATGCAATATATTTTCTGGATCCTATAGCCAGATAGTAACTTGCTTAGGCCGGCGAGCAGAATTACTTCTAGCTTAAAAGTTCACAATACGCGAACTGCCTTATAGAAACCAAACAGGAACCGGGTAGAAACATATTTATGCATTATATTTTCTTGATCGTAATGCCAGAGAGGAACCATGTAAGGCCGGGTAGCAGATTTACTTTAATCTTAAAAATTATCAAGACGCGAACTGCCTTATAGAAACCAAACAGGAACTGGGTTGAAAATTATTTATGCATTATATTATCTAAATCCTAATGCCAGATAGGATGCAGGTAAGGACGGTTATCAGATTTAATTTTATCTTAAAAATTAACAAGACGCCAACTTCGTTATAGAAACCAAACAGGAACCGGGTAGAAACATATTTATGCATTTTAATTTTTGGATCCTTATGCTAGATAGGAACCTGGTAAGGCAGGGTAACAGATTTACTTTTATCTTAAAAATTCACAAGACGAAAGCTGCCTTACAGAAAAGCAAATTG
The DNA here is from genome assembly GCA_030998225.1 of Diplolepis rosae. Taxonomy (NCBI): domain Eukaryota; kingdom Metazoa; phylum Arthropoda; class Insecta; order Hymenoptera; family Diplolepididae; genus Diplolepis; species Diplolepis rosae. The sequence goes on from JAPYXD010000536.1 coordinate 40,530, forward strand.
GAACCGGGAAGAAACATATTTATGCATTATATTTTCTGGATCCTAATGCCAGATAGGAACCAGGTAAGGACGTGGAGCAGATTTACTTTTAGCTTAAAAATTCACTAGACGCAAACTGCCATAGATAAAACCAGATGGGATCCAAGTAGAAACATATTTTTGCATTTTAATTTTTGGATCCTTATGCTAGATAGGAACCTGGTAAGGCCAGGTTAACAGATTTAATTTTATCTTAAAAATTAACATGACGCCAACTGCCTTATAGAAAACCAAACAGGAACCGGGTAGAAACATATTTATGCATTATATTTTCTGGATCCTAATGCCAGATAGGAAACTGGTAAGACCGGGTAGCTGATTTACTTTCAGCTTAAAAATTAACAATACTCCAACTGCCTTATAGAAACCAAACAGGAACAGGGTAGAAACAAATTTATGCATTATATTTTCAGGACCCTAATGCCAGATAGGAACAAGCTAAGGCCGGGTAGCAGATTTAATTTTATCTTAAAAATTAACAAGACGCCAACTGCCTTATAGAAACCAAACAGGTACCGGGTAGAAACATATTTATGCAATATATTTTCTGGATCCTATAGCCAGATAGTAACTTGCTTAGGCCGGCTAGCAGAATTACTTTTAGCTTAAAAGTTCACAATACGCGAACTGCCTTATAGAAACCAAACAGGAACCGGGTAGAAACATATTTATGCATTATATTTTCTGGATCCTAATGCCAGATAGGAACCAGGTAAGGACGTGTAGCAGATTTACTTTTAGCTTAAAAATTCACTAGACGCAAACTGCCATAGAGAAAACTAGATGGGATCCAAGTAGAAACATATTTTTGCATTTTAATTTTTGGATCCTTATGCTAGATAGGAACCTGGTAAGGCAGGGTAACAGATTTACTTTTATCTTAAAAATTCACAAGACGAAAGCTGCCTTACAGAAAAGCAAATTGGATCCGGGAAGAAACATATTTATGCATTTTAATTTTTGGATCCTTATGCTAGATAGGAACCTGGTAAGGCAGGGTAACAGATTTACTTTTATCTTAAAAATTCACAAGACGAAAGCTGCCTTACAGAAAAGCAAATTGGATCCGGGAAGAAACATATTTATGCATTATATTTTCTGGATCCTAATGCCAGATAGGAACCAGGTAAGGACGTGTAGCAGATTTACTTTTAGCTTAAAAATTCACAATACGCGAACTGCCTTATAGAAACCAAACAGGAACCGGGTAGAAACATATTTATGCATTATATTTTCTGGATCCTAATGCCAGATAGGAACCAGGTAAGGACGTGTAGCAGATTTACTTTTAGCTTAAAAATTCACTAGACGCAAACTGCCATAGAGAAAACCAGATGGGATCCAAGTAGAAACATATTTTTGCATTTTAATTTTTGGATCCTTATGCGAGATAGGAACCTGGTAAGGCGGGTTAACAGATTTAATTTTATCTTAAAAATTAACAAGACGCCAACTGCCTTATAGAAACCAAACAGGAACCGGGTAGAAACATATTTATGCATTATATTTTCTGGATCCTAATGCCAGATAGGAACCAGGTAAGGCCGGGTAGCAGATTTAGTTTTATCTTAAAAATTAACAAGACGAAAGCTGCCTTACAGAAACCAAACAGGAACCGGGACGAAACATATTTATGCATTATATTTTCTGGATCCTAATGCCAGATAGGAACCACCTAAGGCCGGGTAGCAGATTTACTTTTATCTTAAAAATTAACAAGACGCCAACTGCCTTATAGAAACCAAACAGGAACCTGGTAGAAACATATATATGCATTATATTTTCTTGATCGTAATGCCAGATAGGAACCAGGTAAGGCCGGGTAGCAGATTTACTATAATCTTAAAAATTAACAAGACGCCAATTGCCTTATAGAAACCAAACAGGAACCGGGTAGAAACATATTTATGCAATATATTTTCTGGATCCTATAGCCAGATAGTAACTAGCTTAGGCCGGCTAGCAGAATTACTTTTAGCTTAAAAGTTCACAATACGCGAACTGCCTTATAGAAACCAAACGGGAACCGGGTAGAAACATATTTATGCAATATATTTTCTGGATCCTATAGCCAGATAGTAACTTGCTTAGGCCGGCGAGCAGAATTACTTTTAGCTTAAAAGTTCACAATACGCGAACTGCCTTATAGAAACCAAACAGGAACCGGGTAGAAACATATTTATGCATTATATTTTCTTGATCGTAATGCCAGAGAGGAACCATGTAAGGCCGGGTAGCAGATTTACTTTAATCTTAAAAATTATCAAGACGCGAACTGCCTTATAGAAACCAAACAGGAACTGGGTTGAAAATTATTTATGCATTATATTATCTAAATCCTAATGCCAGATAGGATGCAGGTAAGGCCGGGTATCAGATTTAATTTTATCTTAAAAATTAACAAGACGCCAACTTCGTTATAGAAACCAAACAGGAACCGGGTAGAAACATATTTATGCATTATATTTTCTGGATCCTATTGCCAGATAGTAACTTGCTTAGGCCGGCTAGCAGATTTACTTTTAGCTTAAAAATTCACAATACGCGAACTGCCTTATAGAAAACCAAACAGGAACCGGGTATAAACATATTTATGCATTATATTTTCTGGATCCTAATGCCAGATAGGAACCAGGTAAGGACGTGTAGCAGATTTACTTTTAACTTAAAAATTCACTAGTCGCAAACTGCCATAGAGAAATCCAGATGGGATCCAAGTAGAAACATATTTTTGCATTTTAATTTTTGGATCCTTATGCTATATAGGAACCTGGTAAGGCAGGTTATCAGATTTAATTTTATCTTAAAAATTAACAAGACGCCAACTGCCTTATAGAAACGAAACAGGAACCGGTTAGAAACATATTTTATACATTATATTTTCTGGATCCTAATGCCAGATAGGAACCAGGTAAACCCGGGTACCAGATTTAGTTTTATCTTAAAAATTCACATGACGAAAGCTGCCTTACAGAAAAGCAAATTGGATCCGGGACGAAACATATTTATGCATTATATTTTCTGGATCCTAATGCCAGATAGGAAACTGGTAAGACCGGGTAGCTGATTTACTTTCAGCTTAAAAATTAACAAGACTCCAACTGCCTTATAGAAACCAAACAGGAACAGGGTAGAAACAAATTTATGCATTATATTTTCAGGACCCTAATGCCAGATAGGAACAAGCTAAGGCCGGGTAGCAGATTTAATTTTATCTTAAAAATTAACAAGACGCCAACTGCCTTATAGAAACCAAACAGGAACCGGGTAGAAACATATTTATGCAATATATTTTCTGGATCCTATAGCCAGATAGTAACTTGCTTAGGCCGGCTAGCAGAATTACTTTTAGCTTAAAAGTTCACAATACGCGAACTGCCTTATAGAAACCAAACAGGAACCGGGTAGAAACATATTTATGCATTATATTTTCTGGATCCTAATGCCAGATAGGAACCAGGTAAGGACGTGTAGCAGATTTACTTTTAGCTTAAAAATTCACTAGACGCAAACTGCCTTATAGAAAACCAGATGGAAACCAAGTAGAAACATATTTTTGCATTTTAATTTTTGGATACTTATGCTAGATAGGAACCTGGTAAGGCCGGGTAGCAGATTTAATGTTATCTTAAAAATTCACAAGACGCAAACAGCCTTACAGAAAACCAAATTGGATCCGGGAAGAAACATATTTATGCATTATATTTTCTGGATCCTAATGCCAGATAGGAACCAGGTAAGGACGTGTAGCAGATTTACTTTTAGCTTAAAAATTCACAATACGCGAACTGCCTTATAGAAACCAAACAGGTACCGGGTAGAAACATATTTATGCATTATATTTTCTGGATCCTAATGCCAGATAGGAACCAGGTAAGGACGTGTAGCAGATTTACTTTTAGCTTAAAAATTCACTAGGCGCAAACTGCCATAGAGAAAACCAGATGGGATCCAAGTAGAAACATATTTTTGCATTTTAATTTTTGGACCTTATGCTATATAGGAACCTGGTAAGGCGGGTTAACAGATTTAATTTTATCTTAAAAATTAACAAGACGCCAACTGCCTTATAGAAACCAAACAGGAACCGGGTAGAAACATATTTTATGCATTATATTTTCTGGATCCTAATGCCAGATAGGAACCAGGTAAACCCGGGTACCAGATTTAGTTTTATCTTAAAAATTCACAAGACGAAAGCTGCCTTACAGAAAAGCAAATTGGATCCGGGACGAAACATATTTATGCATTATATTTTCTGGATCCTAATGTCAGATAGGAAACTGGTAAGACCGGGTAGCAGATTTAATTTTATCTTAAAAATTAACAAGACGCCAACTGCCTTATAGAAACCAAACAGGAACCTGGTAGAAACATATATATGCATTATATTTTCTTGATCGTAATGCCAGATAGTAACTTGCTTAGGCCGGCGAGCAGAATTACTTTTATCTTAAAAGTTCACAATACGCGAACTGCCTTATAGAAACCAAACAGGAACCGGGTAGAAACATATTTATTCATTATATTTTCTTGATCGTAATGCCAGAGAGGAACCATGTAAGGCCGCGTAGCAGATTTACTTTAATCTTAAAAATTATCAAGACGCGAACTGCCTTATAGAAACCAAACAGGAACTGGGTTGAAAATTATTTATGCATTATATTATCTAAATCCTAATGCCAGATAGGATGCAGGTAAGGCCGGGTATCAGATTTAATTTTATCTTAAAAATTAACAAGACGCCAACTTCGTTATAGAAACCAAACAGGAACCGGGTAGAAACATATTTATGCATTATATTTTCTGGATCCTATTGCCAGTTAGTAACTATCTTAGGCCGGCTAGCAGAATTGCTTTTAGCTTAAAAGTTCACAATACGCGAACTGCCTTATAGAAACCAAACAGGAACCGGGTAGAAACATATTTATGCATTATATTTTCTGGATCCTAATGCCAGATAGGAACCAGGTAAGGACGTGTAGCAGATTTACTTTTAGCTTAAAAATTCACTAGACGCAAACTGCCATAGAGAAAACTAGATGGGATCCAAGTAGAAACATATTTTTGCATTTTAATTTTTGGATCCTTATGCTAGATAGGAAACTGGTAAGACCGGGTAGCTGATTTACTTTCAGCTTAAAAATTAACAAGACTCCAACTGCCTTATAAAAACCAAACAGGAACAGGGTAGAAACAAATTTATGCATTATATTTTCAGGACCCTAATGCCAGATAGGAACCAACTAAGGCCGGGTAGCAGATTTAATTTTATCTCAAAAATTAACAAGACGCCAACTGCCTTATAGAAACCAAACAGGAACCTGGTAGAAACATATATATGCATTATATTTTCTTGATCGTAATGCCAGATAGGAACCAGGTAAGGCCGGGTAGCAGATTTACTATAATCTTAAAAATTATCAAGACGCCAATTGCCTTATAGAAACCAAACAGGAACCGGGTAGAAACATATTTATGCAATATATTTTCTGGATCCTATAGCCAGATAGTAACTAGCTTAGGCCGGCTAGCAGAATTACTTTTAGCTTAAAAGTTCACAATACGCGAACTGCCTTATAGAAACCAAACGGGAACCGGGTAGAAACATATTTATGCAATATATTTTCTGGATCCTATTGCCAGATAGTAACTTGCTTAGGCCGGCGAGCAGAATTACTTTTAGCTTAAAAGTTCACAATACGCGAACTGCCTTATAGAAACCAAACAGGAACCGGGTAGAAACATATTTATGCATTATATTTTCTTGATCGTAATGCCAGAGAGGAACCATGTAAGGCCGGGTAGCAGATTTACTTTAATCTTAAAAATTATCAAGACGCGAACTGCCTTATAGAAACCAAACAGGAACTGGGTTGAAACATATTTATGCATTATATTATCTAAATCCTAATGCCAGATAGGATCCAGCTAAGGCCGGTTATCAGATTTAATTTTATCTTAAATATTAACAAGACGCCAACTTCCTTATAGAAACCAAACAGTAACCTGGTAGAAACAGATTTTTTGCATTATATTTTTTGGATCCTAATGCCAGATAGGAACCAGGTAAGGACGGCTAGCAGATTTACTTTTATCTTAAAAATTCACAAGACGCGAACTGCCTTATAGAAACCAAACAGGAACCGGGTAGAAACATATTTATGCATTATATTTTCTGGATCCTAATGCCAGATAGGAACCAGGTAAGGACGTGTAGCAGATTTACTTTTAGCTTAAAAAATTCACAAGACGAAACTGCCATAGAAAACCAAACAGATCCGGGTAGAAACATATTTATGCATTTTAATTTTTGGATCCTTATGCTAGATAGGAAACTGGTAAGACCGGGTAGCTGATTTACTTTCAGCTTAAAAATTAACAAGACTCCAACTGCCTTATAGAAACCAAACAGGAACAGGGTAGAAACAAATTTATGCATTATATTTTCAGGACCCTAATGCCAGATAGGAACCAACTAAGGCCGGGTAGCAGATTTAATTTTATCTCAAAAATTAACAAGACGCCAACTGCCTTATAGAAACCAAACAGGAACCTGGTAGAAACATATATATGCATTATATTTTCTTGATCGTAATGCCAGATAGGAACCAGGTAAGGCCGGGTAGCAGATTTACTATAATCTTAAAAATTATCAAGACGCCAATTGCCTTATAGAAACCAAACAGGAACCGGGTAGAAACATATTTATGCAATATATTTTCTGGATCCTATAGCCAGATAGTAACTAGCTTAGGCCGGCTAGCAGAATTACTTTTAGCTTAAAAGTTCACAATACGCGAACTGCCTTATAGAAACCAAACGGGAACCGGGTAGAAACATATTTATGCAATATATTTTCTGGATCCTATAGCCAGATAGTAACTTGCTTAGGCCGGCGAGCAGAATTACTTTTAGCTTAAAAGTTCACAATACGCGAACTGCATTATAGAAACCAAACAGGAACCGGGTAGAAACATATTTATGCATTATATTTTCTTGATCGTAATGCCAGAGAGGAACCATGTAAGGCCGGGTAGCAGATTTACTTTAATCTTAAAAATTATCAAGACGCGAACTGCCTTATAGAAACCAAACAGGAACTGGGTTGAAAATTATTTATGCATTATATTATCTAAATCCTAATGCCAGATAGGATGCAGGTAAGGACGGTTATCAGATTTAATTTTATCTTAAAAATTAACAAGACGCCAACTTCGTTATAGAAACCAAACAGGAACCGGGTAGAAACATATTTATGCATTTTAATTTTTGGATCCTTATGCTAGATAGGAACCTGGTAAGGCAGGGTAACAGATTTACTTTTATCTTAAAAATTCACAAGACGAAAGCTGCCTTACAGAAAAGCAAATTGGATCCGGGAAGAAACATATATATGCATTATATTTTCTGGATCCTAATGCCAGATAGGAACCAGGTAAGGACGTGGAGCAGATTTACTTTTAGCTTAAAAATTCACTAGACGCAAACTGCCATAGATAAAACCAGATGGGATCCAAGTAGAAACATATTTTTGCATTTTAATTTTTGGATCCTTATGATATATAGGAACCTGTTAAGGCAGGTTAACAGATTTAATTGTATCTTAAAAATTAACAATACGCCAACTGCCATATATAAACTAAACAGGAACCGTGTAGAAACATATTTTATACATTAAATTTTCTGGATCCTAATGCCAGATAGGAACCAGGTAAACCCGGGTACCAGATTTAGTTTTATCTTAAAAATTCACAAGACGAAAGCTGCCTTACAGAAAAGCAAATTGGATCCGGGACGAAACATATTTATGCATTATATTTTCTGGATCCTAATGCCAGATAGGAAACTGGTAAGACCGGGTAGCTGATTTACTTTCAGCTTAAAAATTAACAATACTCCAACTGCCTTATAGAAACCAAACAGGAACAGGGTAGAAACAAATTTATGCATTATATTTTCAGGACCCTAATGCCAGATAGGAACCACCTAAGGCCGGGTAGCAGATTTAATTTTATCTTAAAAATTAACAAGACGCCAACTGCCTTATAGAAACCAAACAGGAACCTGGTTGAAACATATATATGCATTATATTTTCTTGATCGTAATGCCAGATAGGAACCAGGTAAGGCCGGGTAGCAGATTTACTTTAATCTTAAAAATTATCAAGACGCCAATTGCCTTATAGAAACCAAACAGGAACCGGGTAGAAACATATTTATGCAATATATTTTCTGGATGCTATAGCCAGATAGTAACTAGCTTAGGCCGGCTAGCAGAATTACTTTTAGCTTAAAAGTTCACAATACGCGAACTGCCTTATAGAAACCAAACGGGAACCGGGTAGAAACATATTTATGCAATATATTTTCTGGATCCTATAGCCAGATAGGAACCAGGTAAGGACGTGTAGCAGATTTACTTTTAGCTTAAAAATTCACTAGACGCAAACTGCCATAGAGAAAACCAGATGGGATCCAAGTAGAAACATATTTTTGCATTTTAATTTTTGGATCCTTATGCGAGATAGGAACCTGGTAAGGCGGGTTAACAGATTTAATTTTATCTTAAAAATTAACAAGACGCCAACTGCCTTATAGAAACCAAACAGGAACCGGGTAGAAACATATTTTATGCATTATATTTTCTGGATCCTAATGCCAGATAGGAAACTGGTAAGACCGGGTAGCTGATTTACTTTCAGCTTAAAAATTAACAAGACTCCAACTGTCTTATAGAAACCAAACAGGAACAGGGTAGAAACAAATTTATGCATTATATTTTCAGGACCCTAATGCCAGATAGGAACCACCTAAGGCCGGGTAGCAGATTTAATTTTATCTTAAAAATTAACAAGACGCCAACTGCCTTATAGAAACCAAACAGGAACCGGGTAGAAACATGTTTATGCATTATATTTTCTGGATCCTAATGCCAGATAGGAACCACGTAAGGACGTGTAGCAGATTTACTTTTAGCTTAAGAATTCACTAGACGCAGACTGCCATAGAGAAAACTAGATGGGATCCAAGTAGAAACATATTTTTGCATTTTAATTTTTGGATCCTTATGCTAGATAGGAACCTGGTAAGGCAGGGTAACAGATTTACTTTTATCTTAAAAATTCACAAGACGAAAGCTGCCTTACAGAAAAGCAAATTGGATCCGGGAAGAAACATATTTATGCATTATATTTTCTGGATCCTAATGCCAGATAGGAACCAGGTAAGGACGTGTAGCAGATTTACTTTTAGCTTAAAAATTCACAATACGCGAACTGCCTTATAGAAACCAAACAGGAACCGGGTAGAAACATATTTATGCATTATATTTTCTGGATCCTAATGCCAGATAGGAACCAGGTAAGGACGTGTAGCAGATTTACTTTTAGCTTAAGAATTCACTAGACACAAACTGCCATAGAGAAAACTAGATGGGATCCAAGTAGAAACATATTTTTGCATTTTAATTTTTGGATCCTTATGCTAGATAGGAACCTGGTAAGGCAGGGTAACAGATTTACTTTTATCTTAAAAATTAACAAGACGCCAACTGCCTTATAGAAACCAAACAGGAACCGGGTAGAAACATGTTTATGCATTATATTTTCTGGATCCTAATGCCAGATAGGAACCACGTAAGGACGTGTAGCAGATTTACTTTTAGCTTAAGAATTCACTAGACGCAAACTGCCATAGAGAAAACTAGATGGGATCCAAGTAGAAACATATTTTTGCATTTTAATTTTTGGATCCTTATGCTAGATAGGAACCTGGTAAGGCAGGGTAACAGATTTACTTTTATCTTAAAAATTCACAAGACGAAAGCTGGCTTACAGAAAAGCAAATTGGATCCGGGACGAAACATATTTATGCATTATATTTTCTGGATCCTAATGCCAGATAGGAAACTGGTAAGACCGGGTAGCTGATTTACTTTCAGCTTAAAAATTAACAAGACTCCAACTGCCTTATAGAAACCAAACAGGAACAGGGTAGAAACAAATTTATGCATTATATTTTCGGGACCCTAATGCCAGATAGGAACCACCTAAGGCCGGGTAGAAGTTTTAATTTTATCTTAAAAATTAACAAGACGCCAACTGCCTTATAGAAACCAAACAGGAACCTGGTAGAAACATATATATGCATTATATTTTCTTGATCGTAATGCCAGATAGTAACTAGCTTAGGCCGGCTAGCAGAATTACTTTTAGCTTAAAAGTTCACAATACGCGAACTGCCTTATAGAAACCAAACGGGAACCGGGTAGAAACATATTTATGCAATATATTTTCTGGATCCTATAGCCAGATAGTAACTTGCTTAGGCCGGCGAGCAGAATTACTTTTAGCTTAAAAGTTCACAATACGCGAACTGCCTTATAGAATCCAAACAGGAACCGGGTAGAAACATATTTATGCATTATATTTTCTTGATCGTAATGCCAGAGAGGAACCATGTAAGGCCGGGTAGCAGATTTACTTTAATCTTAAAAATTATTAAGACGCGAACTGCCTTATAGAAACCAAACAGGAACTGGGTTGAAAATTATTTATGCATTATATTATCTAAATCCTAATGCCAGATAGGATGCAGGTAAGGCCGGGTATCAGATTTAATTTTATCTTAAAAATTAACAAGACGCCAACTTCGTTATAGAAACCAAACAGGAACCGGGTAGAAACATATTTATGCATTATATTTTCTGGATCCTATTGCCAGTTAGTAACTTGCTTAGGCCGGCTAGCAGAATTGCTTTTAGCTTAAAAGTTCACAATACGCGAACTGCCTTATAGAAACCAAACAGGAACCGGGTATAAACATATTTATGCATTAAATTTTCTGGATCCTAGTGCCAGATAGGAACCATGTAAGGACGTGTAGCAGATTTACTTTTAGCTTAAAAATTCACTAGACGCAAACTGCCATAGAGAAAACTAGATGGGATCCAAGTAGAAACATATTTTTGCATTTTAATTTTTGGATCCTTATGCTAGATAGGAACCTGGTAAGGCAGGGTAACAGATTTACTTTTATCTTAAAAATTCACAAGACGAAAGCTGCCTTACAGAAAAGCAAATTGGATCCGGGAAGAAACATATTTATGCATTATATTTTCTGGATCCTAATGCCAGATAGGAACCAGGTAAGGACGTGTAGCAGATTTACTTTTAGCTTAAAAATTCACTAGACGCAAACTGCCATAGATAAAACCAGATGGGATCCAAGTAGAAACATATTTTTGCATTTTAATTTTTGGATCCTTATCCTTAGGAACCTGGTAAGGCAGGTTAACAGATTTAAATTTATCTTAAAAATTAACAAGACGCCAACTGCCTTATAGAAACCAAACAGGAACCGGGTAGAAACATATTTTATGCATTATATTTTCTGGATCCTAATGCCAGATAGGAACCAGGTAAGGACGTGTAGCAGATTCACTTTTAGCTTAAAAATTAACAAGACGCCAACTGCCTTATAGAAACCAAACAGTAACCGGGTAGAAACAGATTTTATGCATTATATTTTATGGATCCTAATGCCAGATAGGAACCAGGGAAGGACGTGTAGAAGATTTACTTTTAGCTTAAAAATTCACTAGACGCAAACTGCCATAGATAAAACCAGATGGGATCCAAGTAGAAACATATTTTT
>JAPYXD010000538.1:0-59417 GCA_030998225.1 Diplolepis rosae
TAGATAAATTCACTTTTAATTTCTTTTATAATACCTCCAATGATAATACATACATATGTGAAGTCCATAGGTGGTACACTTTTTTCGTTTTATATGTAAATTGACCGTCTAAGACACTTTTCGTTCGGTCTCTTACAGTTTTTGCTCTGTACGAGGGCCTTCCGCCCTAGATAAATTCAATTTTTACATTCTTTTATAATACCTCCAATGATAATACATACATATGTGAAGTCCATAGGTGGTACACTTGTCTCGTTTTATATGTAAATTGACCGTCTAAGTTAATTTTCGTTCGGACTCTTACAGTTTTTGCTCTGTACGAGGGACTTCCGCCCTAGATAAATTCACTTTTAATTTCTTTTATAATACCTCCAATGATAATACATACGTATGTGAAGCTCATAAGTGGTACACTTTTTTCGTTTTATATGTAAATTGACCGTCTAAGACACTTTTCGTTCGGTCTCTTACAGTTTTTGCTCTGTACGAGGGACTTCCGCCCTAGATAAATTCACTTTTAATTTCTTTTATAATACCTCCAATGATAATACATACGTATGTGAAGTCCATAGGGGGTACACTTGTCTCTTTTTATATGTAATTTGACCATCTAAGACACTTTTCGTTCGGCCCCTTACAGTTTTTGCTCTGTACGAGGGGCTTCCGCCCTAGATAAATTCAATTTTAATTTCTTTTATAATACCTCCAATGATAATACATACGTATGTGAAGTCCATAGGTGGTACACTTGTCTCTTTTTATATGTAATTTGACCGTCTAAGACACTTTTCGTTCGGTCTCTTACAGTTTTTTCTCTGTACGAGGCCCTTCCGCCGTAGATAAATTCAATTTTTACATTCTTTTATTATACCTCCAATGATAATACATACGTATGTGAAGCTCATAAGTGGTACACTTTTTTCGTTTTATATGTAAATTGACCATCTAAGACACTTTTCGTTCGGTCTCTTACAGTTTTTGCTCTGTACGAAGGACTTCCGCCCTAGATAAATTCACTTTTAATTTCTTTTATAATACCTCCAATGACAATACATACATATGTGAAGTCCACAGGCGGTACACTTTTTTCGTTTTATATGTAATTTGACCATCTAAGACACTTGTCGTTCGGTCTCTTACAGTTTTTTCTCTGTACGATGCACTTCCGCCGTAGATAAATTCAATTTAAATTTCTTTTATTATACCTCGAATGATAATACATACGTATGTGAAGTCCATATGTGGTACACTTGTCTCTTTTTATATGTAATTTGACCATCTAAGACACTTTTCGTTCGGTCTCTTACAGTTTTTGCTCTGTACGAGGGCCTTCCGCCCCAGACAAATTCAATTTTAATTTCTTTTATAATACCACCAATGATAATACATACGTATGTGAAGTCCATAGGTGGTACACTTTTCTAGTTTTATATGTAAATTGACGGTCTAAGTTAATTTTCTTTCGGTCCCTTGCAGTTTTTGCTCTGTACGAGGGCCTTCCGCCTTAGATAAATTCAATTTTAATTTCTTTTATAATACCTCCAATGATAATACATACATATGTGAAGTCCATAGGTGGTACACTTTTTTCGTTTTATATGTAAAATGACCGTCTAAGACACTTTTCGTTCGGTCTCTTACAGTTTTTGCTCTGCACGAGGGACTTCCGCTGTAGATAAAAACAATTTAAATGTCTTTTATAATACCTCCAATGATAATACATACATATGTGAACTCCATAGGTGGTACACTTGTCTCGCGATATATGTAAATTGACGCTCTAAGTTAAATTTCTTTCGGTCCCTTGCAGTTTTTGCTCTGTACGAGGGCCTTCCGCCCTAGATAAATTCAATTTTTACATTCTCTTATAATACCTCCAATGATAATACATACATATGTGAAGTCCATAGGTGGTACACTTTTTTCGTTTTATATGTAAATTGACCGTCTAAGTTAATTTTCGTTCGGACTCTTACAGTTTTTGCTCTGTACGAGGGACTTCCGCCCTAGATAAATTCACTTTTAATTTCTTTTATAATACCTCCAATAATAATCCATACGTATGTGAAGCTCATAAGTGGTACACTTTTTTCGTTTTATATGTAAATTGACCATCTAAGACACTTTTCGTTCGGTCTCTTACAGTTTTTGCTCTGTACGAAGGACTTCCGCCCTAGATAAATTCACTTTTAATTTCTTTTATAATACCTCCATTGATAATACCTACGTATGTGAAGTCCATAGGAGGTACACTTTCTCGTTTTATATGTAATTTGACCATCTAAGACACTTTTCTTTCGGTCTCTTACAGTTTTTGCTCTGTACGAAGGACTTCCGCCCTAGATAAATTCACTTTTAATTTCTTTTATAATACCTCCAATGATAATACATACCTATGTTAAGAGCATACGTGGTACACTTTTTTCGTTTTATATGTAAATTGACCATCTAAGACACTTTTCGTTCGGTCTCTTACAGTTTTTGCTCTGTACGAAGGACTTCCGCCCTAGATAAATTCACTTTTAATTTCTTTTATAATACCTCCAATGATAATACATACGTATGTGAAGCTCATAAGTGGTACACTTTTTTCGTTTTATATGTAAATTGACCATCTAAGACACTTTTCGTTCGGTCTCTTACAGTTTTTGCTCTGTACGGGGGCCTTCCACCCTAGATAAATTCAATTTTAATTTCTTTTATAATACCTCCAATGATAATACATACATATTTGAAGTCCATAGGTGGTACACTTTTTTCGTTTCATATGTAAAAAGACCGTTTAAGACACTTTTCGTTCGGTCTCTTACAGTTTTTGCTCTGTACGAGGGCCTTCCGCCGTAGATAAATTCAATTTAAATTTCTTTTATAATACCTCCAATGATAATACATACATATGTGAAGTCCATAGGTGGTACACTTTTCTCGTTTTATATGTAAATTGACCGTCTAAGTTAATTTTCTTTCGGTCCCTTGCAGTTTTTGCTCTGTACGAGGGCCTTCCGCCCTAGATAAATTCAATTTTTACTTTCTTTTATAATACCTCCAATGATAATACATACATATGTGAAGTCCATAGGTTGTACACTTTTCACGTTTTATATGTAAATTGACCGTCTAAGTTAATTTTCGTTCGGACTCTTACAGTTTTTGCTCTGTACGAAGGACTTCCGCCATAGATAAATTCACTTTTAATTTCTTTTCTAATACCTCCAATGATAATACATACGTATGTGAAGCTCATAAGTGGTACACTTTTTTAGTTTTATATGTAAATTGACGGTCTAAGACACTTTTCGTTCGGTCTCTTACAGTTTTTTCTCTGTACGAGGCCCTTCCGCCGTAGATAAATTCAATTTAAATTTCTTTTATTATACCTCCAATGATAATACATACGTATGTGAAGTCCATAGGTGGTACACTTGTCTCTTTTTATATGTAAATTGACGGTCTAAGTTAATTTTCTTTCGGTCCCTTGCAGTTTTTGCTCTGTACGAGGGCCTTCCGCCCCAGACAAATTCAATTTTAATTTCTTTTATAATACCACCAATGATAATACATACGTATGTGAAGTCCATAGGTGGTACACTTTTTTCGTTTTATATGTAAATTGACCGTCTAAGACACTTTTCGTTCGGTCTCTTACAGTTTTTGCTCTGTACGAGGGCCTTCCGCTGTGGATAAAAACAATTTTAATTTCGTTTATAATACCTCCAATGATAATACATGCATATGTGAAGTCCATTTGTGGTACACTTTTCTCGTTTTATATGTAAATTGACCGTCTAAGTTAATTTTCTTTCGGTCCCTTGCAGTTTTTGCTCTGTACGAGGGCCTTCCGCCCTAGATAAATTCAATTTTTACTTTCTTTTATAATACCTCCAATGATAATACATACATATGTGAAGTCCATAGGTGGTACACTTTTTTCGTTTTATATGTAAATTGACCGTCTAAGTTAATTTTCGTTCGGACTCTTACAGTTTTTGCTCTGTACGAGGGACTTCCGCCCTAGATAAATTCACTTTTAATTTCTTTTATAATACCTCCAATGATAATACATACGTATGTGAAGCTCATAAGTGGTACACTTTTTTCGTTTTATATGTAAATTGACCATCTAAGACACTTTTCGTTCGGTCTCTTACAGTTTTTGCTCTGTACGAAGGACTTCCGCCCTAGATAAATTCACTTTTAATTTCTTTTATAATACCTCCAATGATAATACATACATATGTTAAGTCCATAGGTGGTACACTTGTCTCGTTTCATATGTAATTTGACCATCTAAGACACTTTTCGTTCGGTCTCTTACAGTTTTTGCTCTGTACGAAGGACTTCCGCCCTAGATAAATTAACTTTTAATTTCTTTTATAATACCTCCAGTGATAATACATACGTATGTGAAGACCATAAGTGGTACACTTGTCTCGTTTTATATGTAAATTGACCATCTAAGACACTTTTCGTTCGGTCTCTTACAGTTTTTACTCTGTACGAGGGACTTCCGCCCTAGATAAATTCACTTTTAATTTCTTTTATAATACCTCCAATGATAATACATACGTATGTGAAGCTCATAAGTGGTACACTTTTTTCGTTTTATATGTAAATTGACCATCTAAGACACTTTTCGTTCGGTCTCTTACAGTTTTTGCTCTGTACGAAGGACTTCCGCCCTAGATAAATTCACTTTTAATTTCTTTTATAATACCTCCAATGATAATACATACATATGTGAAGTCCATAGGTGGTACACTTTTCTCGTTTTTTATGTAATTTAACCTTCTAAGTCACTTTTCTTTCGGTCTCTTACAGTTTTTGCTCTGTACGAGGGCATTCCGCCCAAGAAAAATTCACTTTTAATTTCTTTTATAATACCACCAATGATAATACATACTTATATGAAGTCCATAGGTGGTACACTTTTTTCGTTTTATATGTAAAATGACCGTCTAAGACACTTTTAGTTCGGTCTCTTACAGTTTTTGCAATGTACGAGGGCCTTCCGCCCTAGATAAATTCACTTTTAATTTCTTTTTTAATACCTCCAATGATAATACATACATATTTGAAGTCCATAGGTGGTACACTTTTCTAGTTTTATATGTAAATTGACGGTCTAAGTTAATTTTCTTTCGGTCCCTTGCAGTTTTTGCTCTGTACGAGGGCCTTCCGCCCCAGACAAATTCAATTTTAATTTCTTTTATAATACCTCCAATGATAATACATACATATGTGAAGTCCATAGGTGGTACACTTTTTTCGTTTTATATGTAAAATGACCGTCTAAGACACTTTTCGTACGGTCTCTTACAGTTTTTGCTCTGTACGAGGGTCTTCCGCTGTAGATAAAAACAATTTAAATGTCTTTTATAATACCTCCAATGATAATACATACATATGTGAAGTCCATATGTGGTACACTTGTCTCGTTTTATATGTAATTCGACCGTCTAAGTTAATTTTCGTTCGGACTCTTACAGTTTTTGCTCTGTACGAGGGACTTCCGCCCTAGATAAATTCACTTTTAATTTCTTTTATAATACCTCCAATGATAATACATACGTATGTGAAGCTCATAAGTGGTACACTTTTTTCGTTTTATATGTAAATTGACCATCTAAGACACTTTTCGTTCGGTCTCTTACAGTTTTTGCTATGTACGAAGGACTTCCGCCCTAGATAAATTCACTTTTAATTTCTTTTATAATACTTTCAATGATAATACATACGTATGTGAAGTCCATAGGTGGTACACTTGTCTCGTTTTATATGTAAATTGACCATCTAAGACACTTTTCGTTCTGTCTCTTACAGTTTTTTCTCTGTACGAAGGACTTCCGCCCTAGATAAATTCACTTTTAATTTCTTTTATAATACCTCCAATGATAATACATACGTATGTGAAGCTCATAAGTGGTACACTTTTTTCGTTTTATATGTAAATTGACCATCTAAGACACTTTTCGTTCGGTCTCTTACAGTTTTTGCTCTGTACGAAGGACTTCCGCCCTAGATAAATTCACTTTTAATTTCTTTTATAATACCTCCAATGATAATACATACATATGTGAAGTCCATAGGTGGTACACTTTTTTCGTTTTATATGTAAAATGACCGTCTAAGACACTTTTCGTTCGGTCTCTTACAGTTTTTGCTCTGTACGAGGGTCTTCCGCTGTAGATAAATTCAATTTTAATTTCTTTTATAATACCTCCAATGATAATACATACATATGTGAAGTCCATAGGTGGTACACTTGTCTCGTTTTATATGTAAATTGACCGTCTAAGTTAATTTTCCTTCGGTCCCTTGCAGTTTTTGCTCTGTACGAGGGCCTTCCGCCCTAGATAAATTCAATTTTTACTTTCTTTTATAATACCTCCAATGATAATACATACATATGTGAAGTCCATAGGTGGTACACTTTTTTCGTTTTATATGTAAATTGACCGTCTAAGTTAATTTTCGTTCGGACTCTTACAGTTTTTGCTCTGTACGAGGGACTTCCGCCATAGATAAATTCAATTTTAATTTCTTTTTTAATACCTCCAATGATAATACATACGTATGTGAAGCTCATAAGTGGTACACTTTTTTCGTTTTATATGTAAATTGACCATCTAAGACACTTTTCGTTCGGTCTCTTACAGTTTTTGCTCTGTACGAGGGCCTTCCGCCTTAGATAAATTCAATTTTAATTTCTTTTATAATACCTCCAATGATAATACATACGTATGTGAAGTCCATAGGTGGTACACTTGTCTCTTTTTATATGTAATTTGACCGTCTAAGTTAATTTTCGTTCGGACTCTTACAGTTTTTGCTCTGTACGAGGGACTTCCGCCCTAGATAAATTCAATTTAAATTTCTTTTATTATACCTCCAATGATAATACATACGTATGTGAAGTCCATAGGTGGTACACTTGTCTCTTTTTATATGTAATTTGACCGTCTAAGACACTTTTCGTTCGGTCTCTTACAGTTTTTTCTCTGTACGAGGCCCTTCCGCCCTAGATAAATTCACTTTTAATTTCTTTTTTAATACCTCCAATGATAATACATACATATTTGAAGTCCATAGGTGGTACACTTTTCTCGTTTTATATGTAAATTGACGGTCTAAGTTAATTTTCTTTCGGTCCCTTGCAGTTTTTGCTCTGTACGAGGGCCTTCCGCCCTAGATAAATTCAATTTTTACTTTCTTTTATAATACCTCCAATGATAATACATACATATGTGAAGTCCATAGGTGGTACACTTTTTTCGTTTTATATGTAAATTGACCGTCTAAGTTAATTTTCGTTCGGACTCTTACAGTTTTTGCTCTGTCCGAGGGAATTACGCCCTAGATAAATTCACTCTTAATTTCTTTTATAATACCTCCAATGATAATACATAAGTATGTGAAGCTCATAAGTGGTACACTTTTTTCGTTTTATATGTAAATTGACCATCTAAGACACTTTTCGTTCGGTCTCTTACAGTTTTTGCTCTGTACGAAGGACTTCCGCCCTAGATAAATTCACTTTTAATTTCTTTTATAATACCTCCAATGATAATACATACGTATGTGAAGTCCATAGGTGGTACACTTGTCTCTTTTTATATGTAATTTGACCTTCTAAGACACTTTTCGTTCGGTCTCTTACAGTTTTTGCTCTGTACGAAGGACTTCCGCCCTGGATAAATTCAATTTTAATTTTTTTATAATACCTCCAATGATAATACATACATATGTGAAGTCCATAGGTGGTACACTTGTCTCGTTTTATATGTAAATTGACCGTCTAAGACACTTTTCGTTCGGTCTCTTACAGTTTTTGCTCTGTACGAGGGCCTTCCGACCTAGATAAATTCACTTTTAATTTCTTTTATAATACGTCCAATGATAATACATACGTATGTGAAGCTCATAAGTGGTACACTTGTCTCGTTTTATATTTAATTTGACCGTCTAAGTTAATTTTCGTTCGGACTCTTACAGTTTTTGCTCTGTACGAGGGACTTCCGCCCTAGATAAATTCACTTTTAATTTTTTTATAATACCTCCAATGATAATAAAAACATATGTGAAGTTCATAGGTGGTACACTTTTTTCGTTTTATATGTAAATTATGCGTCTAAGTCAATTTTCGTTCGGTCTCTTACAGCTTTTGCTCTGTACGAGGGTCTTCCGCCCTGGATAAATTCAATTTTAATTTTTTTATAATACCTCCAATGATAATACATACGTATGTGAAGCTCATAAGTGGTACACTTTTTTCGTTTTATATGTAAATTGACCATCTAAGACACTTTTCGTTCGGTCTCTTACAGTTTTTGCTCTGTACGAAGGAATTCCGCCCTAGATAAATTCACTTTTAATTTCTTTTATAATACCTCCAATGATAATACATACATATGTGAAGTCCATAGGTGGTACACTTGTCTCGTTTTATATGTAATTAGACCGTCTAATACACTTTTCGTTCGGACTCTAACAGTATTTTCTCTGTACGAAGGACTTCCGCCCTAGATAAATTCACTTTTAATTTCTTTTATTATACCTCCAATGATAATACATACGTATGTGAAGACCATAGGTGGTACACTTGTCTCGTTTTATATGTAATTTGACCGTCTAAGCCACTTTTCGTTCGGCCCCTTACAGTTTTTGCTCTGTACGAGGGGCTTCCGCCCTAGATAAATTCAATTTTAATTTCTTTTATAATACCTCCAATGATAATACATACGTATGTGAAGTCCATAGGTGGTACACTTGTCTCTTTTTATATGTAATTTGACCGTCTAAGTTAATTTTCGTTCGGACTCTTACAGTTTTTGCTCTGTACGAGGGACTTCCGCCCAAGATAAATTCACTTTTAATTTCTTTTTTAATACCTCCAATGATAATACATACATATTTGAAGTCCATAGGTGGTACACTTTTCTAGTTTTATATGTAAATTGACGGTCTAAGTTAATTTTCTTTCGGTCCCTTGCAGTTTTTGCTCTGTACGAGGGCCTTCCGCCCCAGACAAATTCAATTTTAATTTCTTTTATAATACCTCCAATGATAATACATACATATGTGAAGTCCATAGGTGGTACACTTTTTTCGTTTTATATGTAAAATGACCGTCTAAGACACTTTTCGTTCGGTCTCTTACAGTTTTTGCTCTGTACGAGGGCCTTCCGCCGTAGATTAATTCAATTTAAATTTTTTTATAATACCTCCAATGATAATACATACGTATGTGAAGCTCATAAGTGGTACACTTTTTCCGTTTTATATGTAAATTGTCCATCTAAGACACTTTTCGTTCGATCTCTTACAGTTTTTGCTCTGTACGAGGGCCTTCCGCCCTAGATAAATTCACTTTTAATTTCTTTTATAATACCTCCAATGATAATACATACGTATGTGAAGTCCATAGGTGGTACACTTGTCTCGTTTTATATGTAATTTGACCATCTAAGACACTTTACGTTCGGTCACTGACAGATTTTTCTCTGTACGAGGGACTTCCGCCCCAAATAAATTCACTTTAAATTTCTTTTATAATACCTCCAATGATAATACATACGTATGTGAAGTCCATAGGTGGTACACTTGTCTCGTTTAATATGTAAATTGAACATCTAAGACACTTTTCGTTCGGTCTCTTACAGTTTTTGCTCTGTACGAGGGACTTCCGCCCTAGATAAATTCAATTTAAATTTCTTTTATAATACCTCCAATGATAATACATACGTATGTGAAGTCCATAGGTGGTACACTTATCTCGTTGTATATGTAAATTGAACATCTAAGACACTTTTCGTTCGGTCTCTTACAGTTTTTGCTCTGTACGAAGGACTTCCGCCCTAGAATAATTCACTTTTAATTTCTTTTATAATACCTCCAATGATAATACATACGTATGTGAGGCTCATAAGTGGTACACTTGTCTCGTTTTATATGTATCTTGACCGTCTAAGTTAATTTTCGTTCTGACTCTTACAGTTTTTGCTCTGTACGAGGGACTTCCGCGCTAGATAAATTCACTTTTAATTTCTTTTATAATACCTCCAATGATAATACATACGTATGTGAAGCTCAAAAGTGGTACACTTGTCTCGTTTTATATGTAAATTGACCATCTAAGACACTTTTCGTTCGGTCCCTTGCAGTTTTTGCTCTGTACGAGGGACTTCCGCCCTAGATAAATTCAATTTTAATTTCTTTTATAATACCTCCAATGATAATAAAAACAAATGTGAAGTCCACAGGTGGTAAACTTCTTTCTTTTTATATGTAAATTGACCGTCTAAGACACTTTTCGTTCGATCTCTTACAGTTTTTGCTCTGTACGAGGGACTTCCGCCCCAGATAAATTCACTTTTAATTTCTTTTATAATACTTTCAATGATAATACATACGTATGTGAAGTCCATAGGTGGTACACTTTTTTCGTTTTATATGTAAATTGAACATCTAAGACACTTTTCGTTCGGTCTCTTACAGTTTTTGCTCTGTACGAAGGACTTCCGCCCTAGATAAATTCACTTTTAATTTCTTTTATAATACCTCCAATGATAATACATACGTATGTGAAGTCCATAGGTGGTACACTTGTCTCGTTTAATATGTAAATTGAACATCTAAGACACTTTTCGTTCGGTCTCTTACAGTTTTTGCTCTGTACGAAGGACTTCCGCCCTAGATAAATTCACTTTTAATTTCTTTTATAATACCTCCAATGATAATACATACGTATGTGAAGTCCATAGGTGGTACACTTGTCTCGTTTTATATGTAAATTGAACATCTAAGACACTTTTCGTTCGGTCTCTTACAGTTTTTGCTCTGTACGAAGGACTTCCGCCCTAGAATAATTCACTTTTAATTTCTTTTATAATACCTCCAATAATAATCCATACGTATGTGAAGCTCATAAGTGGTACACTTTTTTCGTTTTATATGTAAATTGACCATCTAAGACACTGTTCGTTCGGTCTCTTACAGTTTTTTCTCTGTACGAGGGACTTCCGCCCTAGATAAATTCAATTTTAATTTCTTTTATAATACCTCCAATGATAATACATACGTATGTGAAGCTCATAAGTGGTACACTTTTTTCGTTTTATATGTAAATTGACCATCTAAGACACTTTTCGTTCGGTCTCTTACAGTTTTTGAAGTGAACGAGCGACATCAGCGCGAGAAAAATTCGGTTTTAAGTTCTTTGATAATACCTCCAATGATAATACATAGGTATGTGAAGTGCATGGGTGGTACACTTGTCTCGTTTTATATGTAAATTGACCATCTAAGACACTTTTCGTTCGGTCTCTTACAGTTTTTGCTCTGTACGAAGGACTTCCGCCCTAGATAAAGTCACTTTTATTTTCTTTTATAATACCTCCAATGGTAATACATACATATGTGAAGTCCATATGTGGTACACTTGTCTCGTTTTATATGTAAATTGAACATCTAAGACACTTTTCGTTCGGTCTCTTACAGTTTTTGCTCTGTACGAAGGACTTCCGCCCTAGAATAATTCACTTTTAATTTCTTTTATAATACCTCCAATGATAATACATACGTATGTGAGGCTCATAAGTGGTACACTTGTCTCGTTTTATATGTAAATTGACCATCTAAGACACTTTTCGTTCGGTCTCTTACAGTTTTTGCTCTGTACGAAGGACTTCCGCCCTAGATAAATTCACTTTTAATTTCTTTTATAATACCTCCAATGATAATACATACGTATGTGAAGTCCATAGGTGGTACACTTGTCTCGTTTTATATGTAAATTGAACATCTAAGACACTTTTCGTTCGGTCTCTTACAGTTTTTGCTCTGTACGAAGGACTTCCGCCCTAGAATAATTCACTTTTAATTTCTTTTATAATACCTCCAATGATAATACATACGTATGTGAGGCTCATAAGTGGTACACTTGTCTCGTTTTATATGTAAATTAACCATCTAAGACACTTTTCGTTCGGTCTCTTACAGTTTTTGCTCTGTACGAGGGACTTCCGCCCTAGATATATTCAATTTTAATTTCTTTTATAATACCTCCAATGATAATAAAAACATATGTGAAGTCCATAGGTGGTACACTTCTTTCTTTTTATATGTAAATTATCCGTCTAAGACACTTTTCGTTCGGTCTCTTACAGTTTTTGCTCTGTACGAGGGCCTTCCGCCTTAGATAAATTCAATTTTAATTTCTTTTATAATACCTCCAATGATAATAAAAACATATGTGAAAGTCCATAGGTGGTAAACTTCTTTCTTTTTATATGTAAATTGACCGTCTAAGACACTTTTCGTTCGGTCTCTTACAGTTTTTGCTATGTACGAAGGACTTCCGCCCTAGATAAATTCACTTTTAATTTCTTTTATAATACCTCCACTGATAATACATCCGTCTGTGAGGCTCATAGGTGGTACACTTTTCTAGTTTTATATGTAAATTGACCGTCTAAGTTAATTTTCGTTCGGACTCTTACAGTTTTTGCTCTGTACGAGGGACTTCCGCCCAAGATAAATTCACTTTTAATTTCTTTTTTAATACCTCCAATGATAATACATACGTATGTGAAGCTCATAAGTGGTACACTGTTGTCGTTTTATATGTAAAATGACCGTCTAAGACACTTTTCGTTCGGACTCTTACAGTTTTTGCTCTGTACGAGGGACTTCCGCCCTAGATAAATTCACTTTTAATTTCTTTTTTAATACCTCCAATGATAATACATACATATTTGAAGTCCATAGGTGGTACACTTTTCTAGTTTTATATGTAAATTGACGGTCTAAGTTAATTTTCTTTCGGTCCCTTGCAGTTTTTGCTCTGTACGAGGGCCTTCCGCCCCAGACAAATTCAATTTTAATTTCTTTTATAATACCTCCAATGATAATACATACATATGTGAAGTCCATAGGTGGTACACTTTTTTCGTTTTATATGTAAATTGACCGTCTAAGACACTTTTCGTTCGGTCTCTTACAGTTTTTGCTCTGCACGAGGGTCTTCCGCTGTAGATAAATTCAATTTAAATTTCTTTTATAATACCTCCAATGATAATACATACGTATGTGAAGCTCATAAGTGGTACACTTTTTTCGTTTTATATGTAAATTGACCATCTAAGACACTGTTCGTTCGGTCTCTTACAGTTTTTGCACTGTACGAAGGACTTCCGCCCTAGATAAATTCACTTTTCATTTCTTTTATAATACCTCCAATGATAACACATACGTATGTGAAGTCCATAGGTGGTACACTTGTCTCGTTTTATATGTAATTTGACCATCTAAGACACTTTTCGTTCGGTCTCTTACAGTTTTTGCTCTGTACGAAGGACTTCCGCCCTAGATAAATTCACTTTAAATTTCTTTTATAATACCTCCAATGATAATACATACGTATGTGAAGTCCATAGGTGGTACACTTGTCTCGTTTAATATGTAAATTGAACATCTAAGACACTTTTCGCTCGATCTCTTACAGTTTTTGCACTGTACGACGGACTTACGCCAGAGATAACTTGACATTTAATTTGTTTTATAATACTTGCAATGATAATACATACATATGTGAAGCTCATAAGTGGTACACTTTTTTCGTTTTATATGTAAATTGACCATCTAAGACACTTTTCGTTCGGTCTCTTACAGTTTTTGCTCTGTACGAAGGACATCCGCCCTAGATAAATTCACTTTTAATTTCTTTTATAATACCTCCAATGATAATACATACGTATGTGAAGTCCATAGGTGGTACACTTGTCTCGTTTTATATGTAAATTGACCATCTAATACACTTTTCGTTCGGTCTCTTACAGTTTTTGCTCTGTAAGAAGGACTTCCGCCCTAGATAAATTAACTTTTAATTTCTATTATAATACCTCCAATGATAATACATACGTATGTGAAGTCCATAGGTGGTACACTTGTCTCGTTTTATATGTAAATTGAACATCTAAGACACTTTTCGTTCGGTCTCTTACAGTTTTTGCTCTGTACGAAGGACTTCCGCCCTAGAATAATTCACTTTTAATTTCTATTATAATACCTCCAATGATAATACATACGTATGTGAGGCTCATAAGTGGTACACTTGTCTCGTTTTATATGTATCTTGACCGTCTAAGTTAATTTTCGTTCTGACTCTTACAGTTTTTGCTCTGTACGAGGGACTTCCGACCTAGATAAATTCACTTTTAATTTCTTTTATAATACCTCCAATGATAATACATACGTATGTGAAGCTCATAAGTGGTACACTTGTCTCGTTTTATATGTAAATTGACCATCTAAGACACTTTTCGTTCGGTCTCTTACAGTTTTTGCTCTGTACGAAGGACTTCCGCCCTAGATAAATTCACTTTTAATTTCTTTTATAATACCTCCAGTGATAATACATACGTATGTGAAGCTCATAAGTGGTACAGTTTTTTCGTTTTATATGTAATTTGACCGTCTAGGACACTTTTCGTTTGGTCTCTTACAGTTTTTGCTCTGTACGAGGGACTTCCGCCCTAGATATATTCAATTTTAATTTCTTTTATAATACCTCCAATGATAATAAAAACATATGTGAAGTCCATAGGTGGTAAACTTCTTTCTTTTTATATGTAAATTGACCGTCTAAGACACTTTTCGCTCGGTCTCTTACAGTTTTTGCTCTGTACGAGGGCCTTCCGCCTTAGATAAATTCAATTTTAATTTCTTTTATAATACCTCCAATGATAATAAATACATAAGTGAAGTCCATAGGTGGTACACTTCTTTCTTTTTATATGTAAATTATCCGTATAAGACACTTTTCGTTCGGTCTCTTACAGTTTTTGCAATGTACGAGGGCCTTCCGCCTTAGATAAATTCACTTTTAATTTCTTTTATAATACCTCCAATGATAATACATACGTATGTGAGGCTCATAAGTGGTACACTGGTCTCATTTTATATGTAAATTGACCGTCTAAGTTAATTTTCGTTCGGACTCTTACAGTTTTTGCTCTGTACGAGGGACTTCCGCCCTAGATAAATTCACTTTTAATTTCTTTTATAATACCACCAATGATAATACATACGTATGTGAATCTCATAAGTGGTACACTTGTCTCGTTTTATATGTAAAATGACCGTCTAAGACACTTTTCGTTCGGACTCTTACAGTTTTTGCTCTGTACGAGGGCCTTCCGCCCTAGATAAATTCACTTTTAATTTCTTTTTTAATACCTCCAATGATAATACATACATATTTGAAGTCCATAGGTGGTACACTTTTCTAGTTTTATATGTAAATTGACGGTCTAAGTTAATTTTCTTTCGGTCCCTTGCAGTTTTTGCTCTGTACGAGGGCCTTCCGCTCCAGACAAATTCAATTTTAATTTCCTTTATAATACCTCCAATGATAATACATACATATGTGAAGTCCATAGGTGGTACACTTTTT
This sequence comes from Diplolepis rosae, assembly GCA_030998225.1. Taxonomy (NCBI): domain Eukaryota; kingdom Metazoa; phylum Arthropoda; class Insecta; order Hymenoptera; family Diplolepididae; genus Diplolepis; species Diplolepis rosae. The sequence continues at coordinate 15,452 of JAPYXD010000538.1, forward strand.
TCGTTTTATATGTAAAATGACCGTCTAAGACACTTTTCGTTCGGTCTCTTACAGTTTTTGCTCTGTACGAGGGCCTTCCGCCGTAGATAAATTCAATTTAAATTTTTTTATAATACCTCCAATGATAATACATACGTATGTGAAGCTCATAAGTGGTACACTTTTTTCGTTTTATATGTAAATTGTCCATCTAAGACACTTTTCGTTCGCTCTCTTACAGTTTTTGCTCTGTACGAGGGACTTCCGCCCTAGATAAATTCAATTTTAATTTCTTTTATAATACCTCCAATGATAACACATACGTATGTGAAGTCCATAGGTGGTACACTTGTCTCGTTTTATATGTAATTTGACCATCTAAGACACTTTTCGTTCGGTCTCTTACAGTTTTTGCTCTGTACGAAGGACTTCCGCCCTAGATAAATTCACTTTAAATTTCTTTTATAATACCTCCAATGATAATACATACGTATGTGAAGTCCATAGGTGGTACACTTGTCTCGTTTAATATGTAAATTGAACATCTAAGACACTTTTCGTTCGGTCTCTTACAGTTTTTGCTCTGTACGAAGGACTTCCGCCATAGATAAATTCACTTTTAATTAGTTTTATAAAACCACAAATGATAATACATACTTATGTTAAGCTCATAAGTAGTACACTTTTTTCGTTTTATATGTAAATTGACCATCTAAGACACTTTTCGTTCGGTCTCTTACAGTTTTTGCTCTGTACGAAGGACATCCGCCCTAGATAAATTCACTTTTAATTTCTTTTATAATACCTCCAATGATAATACATACGTATGTGAAGTCCATAGGTGGTACACTTGTCTCGTTTTATATGTAAATTGACCATCTAAGACACTTTTCGGTCGGTCTGTTACAGTTTTTGCTCTGTACGAAGGACTTCCGCCCTAGATAAATTCACTTTTAATTTCTTTTATAATACCTCCAATGATAATACATACGTATGTGAAGTCCATAGGTGGTACACTTGTCTCGTTTTATATGTAAATTGAACATCTAAGACACTTTTCGTTCGGTCTCTTACAGTTTTTGCTCTGTACGAAGGACTTCCGCCCTAGAATAATTCACTTTTAATTTCTTTTATAATACCTCCAATGATAATACATACGTATGTGAGGCTCATAAGTGGTACACTTGTCTCGTTTTATATGTATCTTGACCGTCTAAGTTAATTTTCGTTCTGACTCTTACAGTTTTTGCTCTGTACGAGGGACTTCCGACCTAGATAAATTCACTTTTAATTTCTTTTATTATACCTCCAATGATAATACATACGTATGTGAAGCTCATAAGTGGTACACTTGTTTCGTTTTATATGTAAATTGACCATCTAAGACACTTTTCGTTCGGTCTCTTACAGTTTTTGCTCTGTACGAAGGACTTCCGCCCTAGATAAATTCACTTTTAATTTCTTTTATAATACCTCCAGTGATAATACATACGTATGTGAAGCTCATAAGTGGTACACTTGTTTCGGGTTATATGTAATTTGACCGTCTAGGACACTTTTCGTTTGGTCTCTTACAGTTTTTGCTCTGTACGAGGGACTTCCGCCCTAGATAAATTCAATTTTAATTTTTTTTATAATACCTCCAATGATAATACATACATATGTGAAGTCCATAGGTGGTACACTTCTTTCTTTTTATATGTAAATTATCCGTATAAGACACTTTTCGTTCGGTCTCTTACAGTTTTTGCTCTGTACGAGGGCCTTCCGCCCTAGATAAATTCAATTTTTACATTCTTCTATTATACCTCCAATGATAATACATACATATGTGAAGTCCATAGGTGGTACACTTGTCTCATTTTATATGTAAATTGACCGTCTAAGACACTTTTCGTTCGGTCTCTTACAGTTTTTTCTCTGTACGAGGCCCTTCCGCCCTAGATAAATTCAATTTTAATTTCTTTTATAATACCTCCAATGATAATACATACGTATGTGAAGCTAATAAGTGGTACACTTGTCCTGTTTTATATGTAAATTGAACATCTAAGACACTTTTCGTTCGGTCTCTTACAGATTTTGCTCTGTACGAGGGCCTTCCGCCCTAGATAAATTCACTTTTAATTTCTTTTTTAATACCTCCAATGATAATACATACATATTTGAAGTCCATAGGTGGTACACTTTTCTAGTTTTATATGTAAATTGACGGTCTAAGTTAATTTTCTTTCGGTCCCTTGCAGTTTTTGCTCTGTACGAGGGCCTTCCGCCCCAGACAAATTCAATTTTAATTTCTTTTATAATACCTCCAATGATAATACATACATATGTGAAGTCCATAGGTGGTACACTTTTTTCGTTTTATATGTAAATTGACCGTCTAAGACACTTTTCGTTCGGTCTCTTACAGTTTTTTCTCTGTACGAGGGCCTTCCGCCCTAGATAAATTCAATTTAAATTTCTTTTATTATACCTCCAATGATAATACATACGTATGTGAAGTCCATAGGTGGTACACTTGTCTCTTTTTATATGTAATTTGACCGTCTAAGTTAATTTTCGTTCGGACTCTTACAGTTTTTGCTCTGTACGAGGGACTTCCGCCCAAGATAAATTCACTTTTAATTTCTTTTTTAATACCTCCAATGATAATACATACGTATGTGAAGCTCATAAGTGGTACACTTTTTTCGTTTTATATGTAAATTGACCATCTAAGACACTTTTCGTTCGGTCTCTTACAGTTTTTGCTCTGTACGAGGGACTTCCGCCCTAGATATATTCAATTTTAGTTTTTTTTATAATACCTCCAATGATAATACATACATATGTGAAGTCCATAGGTGGTACACTTCTTTCTTTTTATATGTAAATTAACCGTCTAAGACACTTTTCGTTCGGTCTCTTACAGTTTTTGCTCTGTACGAGGGCCTTCCGCCTTAGATAAATTCAATTTTAATTTCTTTTATAATACCTCCAATGATAATAAAAACATATGTGAAGTCCATAGGTGGTAAACTTCTTTCTTTTTATACGTAAATTGACCGTCTAAGACACTTTTCGCTCGGTCTCTTACAGTTTTTGCTCTGTACGAAGGACTTCCGCCCTAGATAAATTCACTTTTAATTTCTTTGATTATACCTCCAATTATAATAAAAACATATGTGAAGTCCATAGGTGGTACACTTTTCTAGTTTTATATGTAAATTGACCGTCTAAGTTAATTTTCGTTCGGACTCTTACAGTTTTTGCTCTGTACGAGGGACTTCCGCCCAAGATAAATTCACTTTTAATTTCTTTTTTAATACCTCCAATGATAATACATACGTAAGTGAAGCTCATAAGTGGTACACTTATATCGATTTTTATGTAAATTGACCATCTAAGACACTTTTCGTTCGGTCTCTTACAGTTTTTGCTCTGTACGAAGGACTTCCGCCCTAGATAAATTCACTTTTAATTTCTTTTATAATACCTCCATTGATAATACATACGTATGTGAAGGTCATAAGTGGTACACTTGTCTCGTTTTATATGTAATTTGACCGTCTAGGACACTTTTCGTTTGGTCTCTTACAGTTTTTGCTCTGTACGAGGGACTTCCGCCCTAGATATATTCAATTTTAATTTCTTTTATAATACCTCCAATGATAATAAAAACATATGTGAAGTCCACAGGTGGTAAACTTCTTTCTTTTTATATGTAAATTGACCGTCTAAGACACTTTTCGTTCGGTCTCTTACAGTTTTTGCTCTGTACGAGGGCCTTCCGCCGTAGATAAATTCAATTTAAATTTCTATTATTATACCTCCAATGATAATACATACGTATGTGAAGTCTATAGGTGGTACACTTGTCTCATTTTATATGTAAATTGACCGTCTAAGACACTTTTTGCTCGGTCTCTTACAGTTTTTTCTCTGTACGAAGGACTTCCGCCCTAGATAAATTCAATTTTAATTTCTTTTATAATACCTCCAATGATAATACATACATATGTGAAGCTCATAAGTGGTACACTTGTCCTGTTTTATATGTAAATTGACCGTCTAAGCCACTTTTCGTACGGTCTCTTACAGTTTTTGCTCTGTAGGAGGGACTTCCACCATAGATAAATTCACTTTTAATTTCTTTTATAATACCTCCAATGATAATACATACATATTTGAAGTCCATAGGTGGTACACTTTTTTCGTTTTATATGTAAAATGACCGTCTAAGACACTTTTCGTTCGGTCTCTTACAGATTTTGCTCTGTACGAGGGCCTTCCGCCGTAGATAAATTCAATTTAAATTTTTTTATAATACCTCCAATGATAATACATACATATGTGAAGTCCATAGGTGGTACACTTTTTTCGTTTTATATGTAAAATGACCGTCTAAGACACTTTTCGTTCGGTCTCTTACAGTTTTTGCTCTGTACGAGGCCCTTCCGCCGTAGATAAATTCAATTTAAATTTCTTTTATTATACCTCCAATGATAATACATACGTATGTGAAGTCCATAGGTGGTACACTTGTCTCTTTTTATATGTAATTTGACCGTCTAAGTTAATTTTCGTTCGGACTCTTACAGTTTTTGCTCTGTACGAGGGACTTCCGCCCTAGATAAATTCACTTTTAATTTCTTTTTTAATACCTCCAATGATAATACATACATATGTGAAGTCCATAGGTGGTACACTTTTTTCGTTTTATATGTAAAATGACCGTCTAAGACACTTTTCGTTCGGTCTCTTACAGATTTTGCTCTGTACGAGGGCCTTCCGCCCTAGATAAATTCAATTTTAATTTCTTTTTTAATACCTCCAATGATAATACATACATATGTGAAGTCCATAGGTGGTACACTTTTCTAGTTTTATATGTAAATTGACCGTCTAAGTTAATTTTTGTTCGGACTCTTAGAGTTTTTGCTTTGTACGAGGGACTTCTGCCCTAGATAAAATCACTTTTAATTTCTTTTTTAATACCTCCAATGATAATACATACATATTTGAAGTCCATAGGTGGTACACTTTTCTAGTTTTATATGTAAATTGACGGTCTAAGTTAATTTTCTTTCGGTCCCTTGCAGTTTTTGCTCTGTACGAGGGCCTTCCGCCCCAGACAAATTCAATTTTAATTTCTTTTATAATACCTCCAATGATAATACATACATATGTGAAGTCCATAGGTTGTACACTTTTTTCGTTTTATATGTAAAATGACCGTCTAAGACACTTTTCGTTCGGTCTCTTACAGTTTTTGCTCTGTACGAGGGACTTCCGCCCTGGATAAATTCAATTTAAATTTCTTTTATAATACCTCCAATGATAATACATACATATGTGAAGTCCATAGGTGGTACACTTTTCTCGTTTTATATGTAAATTGACGGTCTAAGTTAATTTTCTTTCGGTCCCTTGCAGTTTTTGCTCTGTACGAGGGCCTTCCGCCCTAGATAAATTCAATTTTTACTTTCTTTTATAATACCTCCAATGATAATACATACATATGTGAAGTCCATAGGTGGTACACTTTTCTAGTTTTATATGTAAATTGACCGTCTAAGTTAATTTTCGTTCGGACTCTTACAGTTTTTGCTCTGTACGAGGGACTTCCGCACTGGATAAATTCAATTTTAATTTTTTTATAATACCTCCAATCATAATACATACGTATGTGAAGCTCATAAGTGGTACACTTTTTTCGTTTTATATGTAAATTGACCATCTAAGACACTTTTCGTTCGGTCTCTTACAGTTTTTGCTCTGTACGAAGGACTTCCGCCCTAGATAAATTCACTTTTAATTTCTTTTATAATACCTCCATTGATAATACATACGTATGTGAAATCCATAGGTGGTACACTTGTCCTGTTTTATATGTAAATTGACCGTCTAAGTTAATTTTTGTTCGGACTCTTAGAGTTTTTGCTTTGTACGAGGGACTTCTGCCCTAGATAAAATCACTTTTAATTTCTTTTATTATACCTCCAATGATAATACATACATATTTGAAGTCCATAGGTGGTACACTTTTCTAGTTTTATATGTAAATTGACGGTCTAAGTTAATTTTCTTTCGGTCCCTTGCAGTTTTTGCTCTGTACGAGGGCCTTCCGCCCCAGACAAATTCAATTTTAATTTCTTTTATAATACCTCCAATGATAATACATACATATGTGAAGTCCATAGGTGGTACACTTTTTTTGTTTTATATGTAAAATGACCGTCTAAGACACTTTTCGTTCGGTCTCTTACAGTTTTTGCTCTGTACGAGGGCCTTCCGCCGTAGATAAATTCAATTTAAATTTCTTTTATAATACCTCCAATGATAATACATACATATGTGAAGTCCATAGGTGGTACACTTTTCTCGTTTTATATGTAAATTGACGGTCTAAGTTAATTTTCTTTCGGTCCCTTGCAGTTTTTGCTCTGTACGAGGGCCTTCCGCCCTAGATAAATTCAATTTTTACTTTCTTTTATAATACCTCCAATGATAATACATACATAAGTGAAGTCCATAGGTGGTACACTTTTTTCGTTTTATATGTAAAATGACCGTCTAAGTTAATTTTCGTTCGGACTCTTACAGTTTTTGCTCTGTACGAGGGACTTCCGCGCTAGATAAATTCACTTTTAATTTCTTTTATAATACCTCCAATGATAATACATACGTATGTGAAGCTCATAAGTGGTACACTTTTTTCGTTTTATATGTAAATTGACCATCTAAGACACTTTTCGTTCGGTCTCTTACAGTTTTTGCTCTGTACGAAGGACTTCCGCCCTAGATAAATTCACTTTTAATTTCTTTTATAATACCTCCAATGATAATACATACGTATGTGAAGTCCATAGGTGGTACACTTGTCTCATTTTATATGTAAATTGACCGTCTAAGACACTTTTCGTTCGGTCTCTTACAGATTTTGCTCTGTACGAAGGACTTCCGCCCTAGATAAATTCACTTTTAATTTCTTTTATAATACCTCCAATGATAATACATACGTATGTGAAGTCTATAGGTGGTACACTTGTCTCATTTTATATGTAAATTGACCATCTAAGACACTTTTCGTTCGGTCTCTTACAGTTTTTGCTCTGTACGAAGGACTTCCGCCCTAGAATAAATTCACTTTTAATTTCTTTTATAATACCTCCAATGATAATACATACGTATGTGAAGCTCATAAGTGGTACACTTGTCTCGTTTTATATGTATCTTGACCGTCTAAGTTAATTTTCGTTCGGACTCTTACAGTTTTTGCTCTGTACGAGGGACTTCCGCGCTAGATAAATTCACTTTTAATTTCTTTTATAATACTTTCAATGATAATACATACATATGTGAAGCTCATAAGTGGTACACTTTTTTCGCTTTATATGTAAATTGTCCATCTAAGACACTTTTCGTTCGGTCTCTTACAGTTTTTGCTCTGTACGAAGGACTTCCGCCCTAGATAAATTCACTTTTAATTTCTTTTATAATACCTCCAATGATAATACATACATATGTTAAGTCCATAGGTGGTACACTTGTCTCGTTTTATATGTAACTTGACCGTCTAAGTTAATTTTCGTTCGGACTCTTACAGTTTTTGCTCTGTACGAGGGACTTCCGCCCTAGATAAATTCACTTTTAATTTCTTTTATAATACCTCCAATGATAATACATACATATGTGAAGCTCATAAGTGGTACACTTTTTTCGTTTTTTATGTAAATTGACCATCTAAGACACTTTTCGTTCGGTCTCTTACAGTTTTTGCTCTGTACGAAGGACTTCCGCCCTAGATAAATTCACTTTTAATTTCTTTTATAATACCTCCAATGATAATACATACGTATGTGAAGCTCATAAGTGGTACACTTTTTTCGTTTTATATGTAAATTGACCGTCTAAGACACTTTTCGTTTGGTCTCTTACAGTTTTTGCTCTGTACGAGGGACTTCCGCCCTAGATAAATTCAATTTTAATTTCTTTTATAATACCTCCAATGATAATAAAAACATATGTGAAGTCCATAGGTGGTAAACTTCTTTCGTGTTATATGTAAATTATCCGTCTAAGACACTTTTCGTTCGGTCTCTTACAGTTTTTGCTCTGTACGAAGGACTTCCGCCCTAGATAAATTCACTTTTAATTTCTTTTATAATACCTCCAATGATAATACATACGTATGTGAAGCTAAAAAGTGGTACACTTGTCCTGTTTTATATGTAAAATGACCGTCTAAGACACTTTTCGTTCGGTCTCTTACAGTTTTTGCTCTGTACGAGGGACTTCCGCCCTAGATAAATTCACTTTTAATTTCTTTTATAATACCTCCAATGATAATACATACATATGTGAAGTCCATAGATGGTACACTTTTTTCGTTTTATATGTAAAATGACCGTCTAAGACACTTTTCGTTCGGTCTCTTACAGATTTTGCTCTGTACGAGGCCCTTCCGCCGTAGATAAATTCAATTTAAATTTCTTTTATTATACCTCCAATGATAATACATACGTATGTGAAGTCCATAGGTGGTACACTTGTCTCATTTTATATGTAAATTGACCGTCTAAGTTAATTTTCGTTCGGACTCTTACAGTTTTTGCTCTGTACGAGGGACTTCCGCCCAAGATAAATTCACTTTTAATTTCTTTTTTAATACCTCCAATGATAATACATACATATTTGAAGTCCATAGGTGGTACACTTGTCTCGTTTTATATGTAAATTGACCGTCTAAGACACTTTTCGTTCGGTCTCTTACAGTTTTTGCTCTGTACGAGGGACTTCCGCCCTAGATAAATTCAATTTTAATTTCTTTTATAATACCTCCAATGATAATACATACATATGTGAAGTCCATAGGTGGTAAACTTCTTTCTTTTTATATGTAAATTGACCGTCTAAGACACTTTTCGCTCGGTCTCTTACAGTTTTTGCTCTGTACGAGGGCCTTCCGCCTTAGATAAATTCAATTTTAGTTTTTTTTATAATACCTCCAATGATAATAAAAACATATGTGAAGCTAATAAGTGGTACACTTGTCCTGTTTTATATGTAAATTGACCGTCTAAGACACTTTTCGTTCGGTCTCTTACAGTTTTTGCTCTGTACGAGGGACTTCCGCCCTAGATAAATTCACTTTTAATTTCTTTTATAATACCTCCAATGATAATACATACGTATGTGAAGTCCATAGGTGGTACACTTGTCTCTTTTTATATGTAAATTGACCGTCTAAGACACTTTTCGTTCGGTCTCTTACAGTTTTTTCTCTGTACGAGGCCCTTCCGCCGTAGATAAATTCAATTTAAATTTCTTTTATTATACCTCCAATGATAATACATACGTATGTGAAGTCCATAGGTGGTACACTTGTCTCATTTTATATGTAAATTGACCGTCTAAGACACTTTTTGCTCGGTCTCTTACAGTTTTTTCTCTGTACGAAGGACTTCCGCCTTAGATAAATTCAATTTTAATTTTTTTATAATACCTCCAATGATAATACATACGTATGTGAAGTCCATAGGTGGTACACTTGTCTCGTTTTATATGTAAATTGACCGTCTAAGTTAATTTTCGTTCGGTCTCTTACAGTTTTTGCTCTGTACGAGGGACTTCCGCACTGGATAAATTCAATTTAAATTTCTTTTATTATACCTCCAATGATAATACATACGTATGTGAAGTCCATAGGTGGTACACTTGTCTCTTTTTATATGTAAATTGACCGTCTAAGACACTTTTCGTTCGGTCTCTTACAGTTTTTGCTCTGTACGAGGGACTTCCGCCCTAGATAAATTCACTTTTAATTTCTTTTATAATACCTCCAATGATAATACATACATATGTGAAGTCCATAGGTGGTACACTTGTCTCGTTTTATATGTAAATTGACCGTCTAAGACACTTTTCGCTTGGTCTCTTACAGTTTTTGCTCTGTACGAGGGACTTCCGCCCTAGATAAATTCAATTTTAATTTCTTTTATAATACCTCCAATGATAATACATACATATGTGAAGTCCATAGGTGGTACACTTTTTTCGTTTTATATGTAAATTGACCGTCTAAGACACTTTTCGTTCGGTCTCTTACAGTTTTTGCTCTGTACGAGGGCCTTCCGCCTTAGATAAATTCAATTTTAATTTTTTTATAATACCTCCAATGATAATACATACGTATGTGAAGTCCATAGGTGGTACACTTTTTTCGTTTTATATGTAAATTGACCGTCTAAGACACTTTTCGCTCGGTCTCTTACAGTTTTTGCTCTGTACGAGGGACTTCCGCCCTAGATAAATTCAATTTTAATTTCTTTTATAATACCTCCAATGATAATACATACGTATGTGAAGTCCATAGGTGGTACACTTTTTTCGTTTTATATGTAAATTGACCGTCTAAGACACTTTTCGTTCGGTCTCTTACAGTTTTTGCTCTGTACGAGGGCCTTCCGCCCTAGATAAATTCACTTTTAATTTCTTTTTTAATACCTCCAATGATAATACATACATATTTGAAGTCCATAGGTGGTACACTTTTCTAGTTTTATATGTAAATTGACGGTCTAAGTTAATTTTCTTTCGGTCCCTTGCAGTTTTTGCTCTGTACGAGGGCCTTCCGCCCTAGATAAATTCAATTTTTACTTTCTCTTATAATACCTCCAATGATAATACATACATATGTGAAGTCCATAGGTGGTACACTTTTCTCGTTTTATATGTAAATTGACCGTCTAAGACACTTTTCGTTCGGTCTCTTACAGTTTTTTCTCTGTACGAGGCCCTTCCGCCGTAGATAAATTCAATTTAAATTTCTTTTATTATACCTCCAATGATAATACATACGTATGTGAAGTCCATAGGTGGTACACTTGTCTCTTTTTATATGTAATTTGACCGTCTAAGTTAATTTTCGTTCGGACTCTTACAGTTTTTGCTCTGTACGAGGGACTTCCGCCCTAGATAAATTCACTTTTAATTTCTTTTTTAATACCTCCAATGATAATACATACATATTTGAAGTCCATAGGTGGTACACTTTTTTCGTTTTATATGTAAATTAACCGTCTAAGACACTTTTCGTTCGGTCTCTTACAGTTTTTGCTCTGTACGAGGGCCTTCCGCCGTAGATAAATTCAATTTTAATTTCTTTTTTTATACCTCCAATGATAATACATACATATGTGAAGTCCATAGGTGGTACACTTGTCCTGTTTTATATGTAAATTGACCGTCTAAGTTAATTTTTGTTCGGACTCTTACAGTTTTTGCTCTGTACGAGGGACTTCCGCCCTAGATAAATTCACTTTTAATTTCTTTTTTAATACCTCCAATGATAATACATACATATTTGAAGTCCATAGGTGGTACACTTTTCTAGTTTTATATGTAAATTGACGGTCTAAGTTAATTTTCTTTCGGTCCCTTGCAGTTTTTGCTCTGTACGAGGGCCTTCCGCCCCAGACAAATTCAATTTTAATTTCTTTTATAATACCTCCAATGATAATACATACATATGTGAAGTCCATAGGTGGTACACTTTTTTCGTTTTATATGTAAATTGACCGTCTAAGACACTTTTCGTTCGGTCTCTTACAGTTTTTGCTCTGTACGAGGGCCTTCCGCCGTAGATAAATTCAATTTAAATTTCTTTTATAATACCTCCAATGATAATACATACATATGTGAAGTCCATAGGTGGTACACTTTTCTCGTTTTATATGTAAATTGACCGTCTAAGTTAATTTTCTTTCGGTCCCTTGCAGTTTTTGCTCTGTACGAGGGCCTTCCGCCCTAGATAAATTCAATTTTTACTTTCTTTTATAATACCTCCAATGATAATACATACATATGTGAAGTCCATAGGTGGTACACTTTTCTCGTTTTATATGTAAATTGACCGTCTAAGTTAATTTTCGTTCGGACTCTTACAGTTTTTGCTCTGTACGAGGGACTTCCGCCCTAGATAAATTCACTTTTAATTTCTTTTATAATACCTCCAATGATAATACATACGTATGTGAAGCTCATAAGTGGTACACTTTTTTCGTTTTATATGTAAATTGACCGTCTAAGACACTTTTCGTTCGGTCTCTTACAGTTTTTGCTCTGTACGAGGGACTTCCGCCCTAGATAAATTCAATTTTAATTTCTTTTATAATACCTCCAATGATAATACATACGTATGTGAAGTCCATAGGTGGTACACTTGTCTCTTTTTATATGTAATTTGACCGTCTAAGACACTTTTCGTTCGGTCTCTTACAGTTTTTTCTCTGTACGAGGGACTTCCGCCCTAGATAAATTCACTTTTAATTTCTTTTATAATACTTTCAATGATAATACATACATATGTGAAGCTCATAAGTGGTACACTTTTTTCGTTTTATATGTAAATTGACCATCTAAGTTAATTTTCTTTCGGTCCCTTGCAGTTTTTGCTCTGTACGAGGGACTTCCGCCCTAGATAAATTCACTTTTAATTTCTTTTATAATACCTCCAATGATAATACATACATATGTGAAGTCCATAGGTGGTACACTTGTCTCGTTTTTTATGTAAATTGACCATCTAAGACACTTTTCGTTCGGTCTCTTACAGTTTTTGCTCTGTACGAAGGACTTCCGCCCTAGATAAATTCAATTTTAATTTCTTTTATAATACCTCCAATGATAATACATACATATGTGAAGTCCATAGGTGGTACACTTTTTTCGTTTTATATGTAAATTGACCGTCTAAGACACTTTTCGTTCGGTCTCTTACAGTTTTTGCTCTGTACGAGGGACTTCCGCCCTAGATAAATTCAATTTTAATTTCTTTTATAATACCTCCAATGATAATACATACATATGTTAAGTCCATAGGGGGTACACTTCTTTCGTGTTATATGTAAATTATCCGTCTAAGACACTTTTCGTTCGGTCTCTTACAGTTTTTGCTCTGTACGAAGGACTTCCGCCCTAGATAAATTCACTTTTAATTTCTTTTATAATACCTCCAATGATAATACATACGTATGTGAAGTCCATAGGTGGTACACTTGTCTCGTTTTATATGTAAATTGACCGTCTAAGTTAATTTTCGTTCGGACTCTTACAGTTTTTGCTCTGTACGAGGGACTTCCGCCCTAGATAAATTCACTTTTAATTTCTTTTATAATACCTCCAATGATAATACATACGTATGTGAAGCTCATAAGTGGTACACTTTTTTCGTTTTATATGTAAATTGACCATCTAAGACACTTTTCGTTCGGTCTCTTACAGTTTTTGCTCTGTACGAAGGACTTCCGCCCTAGATAAATTCACTTTTAATTTCTTTTATAATACCTCCAATGATAATACATACGTATGTGAAGCTCATAAGTGGTACACTTTTTTCGTTTTATATGTCAATTGACCGTCTAAGACACTTTTCGTTCGGTCCCTTGCAGTTTTTGCTCTGTACGAGGGACTTCCGCCCTAGATAAATTCAATTTTAATTTCTTTTATAATACCTCCAATGATAATAAAAACATATGTGAAGTCCATAGGTGGTAAACTTCTTTCTTTTTATATGTAAATTGACCGTCTAAGACACTTTTCGTTCGGTCTCTTACAGTTTTTGCTCTGTACGAGGGCCTTCCGCCTTAGATAAATTCAATTTTAATTTCGTTTATAATACCTCCAATGATAATACATACATATGTGAAGTCCATAGGTGGTACACTTTTCTCGTTTTATATGTAAATTGACCGTCTAAGACACTTTTCGTTCGGTCTCTTACAGTTTTTGCTCTGTACGAAGGACTTCCGCCCTAGATAAATTCACTTTTAATTTCTTTTATAATACCTCCAATGATAATACATACGTATGTGAAGCTCATAAGTGGTACACTTTTTTCGTTTTATATGTAAATTGACCGTCTAAGACACTTTTCGTTCGGTCTCTTACAGTTTTTGCTCTGTACGAGGGCCTTCCGCCCTAGATAAATTCAATTTTAATTTCTTTTATAATACCTCCAATGATAATACATACATATGTGAAGTCCATAGGTGGTACACTTTTCTCGTTTTATATGTAAATTGACCGTCTAAGTTAATTTTCTTTCGGTCCCTTGCAGTTTTTGCTCTGTACGAGGGCCTTCCGCCCTAGATAAATTCAATTTTAATTTCTTTTATAATACCTCCAATGATAATACATACATATGTGAAGTCCATAGGTGGTACACTTGTCTCATTTTATATGTAAATTGACCGTCTAAGACACTTTTCGTTCGGTCTCTTACAGTTTTTTCTCTGTACGAGGCCCTTCCGCCGTAGATAAATTCAATTTAAATTTCTTTTATTATACCTCCAATGATAATACATACGTATGTGAAGTCCATAGGTGGTACACTTGTCTCTTTTTATATGTAATTTGACCGTCTAAGTTAATTTTCGTTCGGACTCTTACAGTTTTTGCTCTGTACGAGGGACTTCCGCCCTAGATAAATTCACTTTTAATTTCTTTTTTAATACCTCCAATGATAATACATACATATGTGAAGTCCATAGGTGGTACACTTTTTTCGTTTTATATGTAAAATGACCGTCTAAGACACTTTTCGTTCGGTCTCTTACAGTTTTTGCTCTGTACGAGGGCCTTCCGCCGTAGATAAATTCAATTTTAATTTCTTTTATAATACCTCCAATGATAATACATACGTATGTAAAGCTCATACGTGGTACACTTTTTTGTTTTATATGTAAATTGACCGTCTAAGTTAATTTTCGTTCGGACTCTTACAGTTTTTGCTCTGTACGAGGGACTTCCGCCCTAGATAAATTCACTTTTAATTTCTTTTTTAATACCTCCAATGATAATACATACATATTTGAAGTCCATAGGTGGTACACTTTTCTAGTTTTATATGTAAATTGACGGTCTAAGTTAATTTTCTTTCGGTCCCTTGCAGTTTTTGCTCTGTACGAGGGCCTTCCGCCCCAGACAAATTCAATTTTAATTTCTTTTATAATACCTCCAATGATAATACATACATATGTGAAGTCCATAGGTGGTACACTTTTTTCGTTTTATATGTAAATTGACCGTCTAAGACACTTTTCGTTCGGTCTCTTACAGTTTTTGCTCTGTACGAGGGCCTTCCGCCGTAGATAAATTCAATTTAAATTTCTTTTATAATACCTCCAATGATAATACATACGTATGTGAAGTCCATAGGTGGTACACTTTTTTCGTTTTATATGTAAATTGACCGTCTAAGTTAATTTTCTTTCGGTCCCTTGCAGTTTTTGCTCTGTACGAGGGCCTTCCGCCCTAGATAAATTCAATTTTTACTTTCTTTTATAATACCTCCAATGATAATACATACATATGTGAAGTCCATAGGTGGTACACTTTTCTCGTTTTATATGTAAATTGACCGTCTAAGTTAATTTTCGTTCGGACTCTTACAGTTTTTGCTCTGTACGAGGGACTTCCGCCCTAGATAAATTCACTTTTAATTTCTTTTATAATACCTCCAATAATAATCCATACGTATGTGAAGCTCATAAGTGGTACACTTTTTTCGTTTTATATGTAAATTGACCATCTAAGACACTTTTCGTTCGGTCTCTTACAGTTTTTGCTCTGTACGAAGGACTTCCGCCCTAGATAAATTCACTTTTAATTTCTTTTATAATACCTCCAGTGATAATACATACGTATGTGAAGTCCATAGGTGGTACACTTGTCTCGTTTTATATGTAAATTGACCATCTAAGACACTTTTCGTTCGGTCTCTTACAGTTTTTGCTCTGTACGACTGACTTCCGCCCTAGATAAATTCAATTTTAATTTCTTTTATTATACCTCCAATGATAATACATACGTATGTGAAGTCCATAGGTGGTACACTTGTCTCATTTTATATGTAAATTGACCGTCTAAGACACTTTTCGTTCGGTCTCTTACAGATTTTGCTCTGTACGAGGGCCTTCCGCCCTAGATAAATTCACTTTTAATTTATTGTATAATACCTCCAATGATAATACATACGTATGTGAAGTCCATAGGTGGTACACTTTTTTCGTTTTATATGTAAATTGACCGTCTAAGATACTTTTCGTTCGGTCTCTTACAGTTTTTGCTCTGTACGAGGGACTTCCGCCCTAGATAAATTCACTTTTAATTTCTTTTATAATACCTCCAATGATAATACATACGTATGTGAAGTCCATAGGTGGTACACTTGTCTCTTTTTATATGTAAATTGACCGTCTAAGACACTTTTCGTTCGGTCTCTTACAGTTTTTTCTCTGTACGAAGGACTTCCGCCCTAGATAAATTCAATTTTAATTTCTTTTATAATACCTCCAATGATAATACATACATATGTGAAGTCCATAGGTGGTACACTTTTTCGTTTTATATGTAAATTGACCGTCTAAGACACTTTTCGTTTGGTCTCTTACAGTTTTTGCTCTGTACGAGGGACTTCCGCCCTAGATAAATTCAATTTTAATTTCTTTTATAATACCTCCAATGATAATACATACATATGTGAAGTCCATAGGTGGTAAACTTCTTTCTTTTTATATGTAAATTGACCGTCTAAGACACTTTTCGTTCGGTCTCTTACAGTTTTTGCTCTGTACGAGGGCCTTCCGCCCTAGATAAATTCAATTTTAATTTCTTTTATAATACCTCCAATGATAATACATACATATGTGAAGTCCATAGGTGGTACACTTTTTTCGTTTTATATGTAAATTGACCGTCTAAGACACTTTTCGTTCGGTCTCTTACAGTTTTTGCTCTGTACGAAGGACTTCCGCCCTAGATAAATTCACTTTTAATTTCTTTTATAATACCTCCAATGATAATACATACGTATGTGAAGTCCATAGGTGGTACACTTTTCTCGTTTTATATGTAAATTGACCGTCTAAGACACTTTTCGTTCGGTCTCTTACAGTTTTTGCTCTGTACGAGGGACTTCCGCCCTAGATAAATTCAATTTTAATTTCTTTTATAATACCTCCAATGATAATACATACGTATGTGAAGCTCATAAGTGGTACACTTTTTTCGTTTTATATGTAAATTGACCATCTAAGACACTTTTCGTTCGGTCTCTTACAGTTTTTGCTCTGTACGAAGGACTTCCGCCCTAGATAAATTCAATTTTAATTTCTTTTATAATACCTCCAATGATAATACATACGTATGTGAAGTCCATAGGTGGTACACTTGTCTCTTTTTATATGTAATTTGACAGTCTAAGACACTTTTCGTTCGGTCTCTTACAGTTTTTTCTCTGTACGAAGGACTTCCGCCCTAGATAAATTCACTTTTAATTTCTTTTATAATACCTCCAATGATAATACATACGTATGTGAAGTCCATAGGTGGTACACTTTTCTCGTTTTATATGTAAATTGACCATCTAAGACACTTTTCGTTCGGTCTCTTACAGTTTTTGCTCTGTACGAAGGACTTCCGCCCTAGATAAATTCACTTTTAATTTCTTTTATAATACCTCCAATGATAATACATACGTATGTGAAGCTCATAAGTGGTACACTTTTTTCGTTTTATATGTAAATTGACCGTCTAAGACACTTTTCGTTCGGTCTCTTACAGTTTTTGCTCTGTACGAGGGCTTTCCGCCCTAGATAAATTCAATTTTAATTTCTTTTATAATACCTCCAATGATAATACATACATATGTGAAGTCCATAAGTGGTAAACTTCTTTCTTTTTATATGTAAATTATCCGTCTAAGTCAATTTTCGTTCGGTCTCTTACAGTTTTTGCTCTGTACGAGGGACTTCCGCCGTAGATAAATTCAATTTAAATTTTATTATAATGCCTCCAATGATAATAAAAACATATGTGAAGTCCATAGGTGGTACACTTTTTTCGTTTTATATGTCAATTGACCGTCTAAGACACTTTTCGTTCGGTCTCTTACAGTTTTTGCTCTGTACGAGGGACTTCCGCCCTAGATAAATTCAATTTTTACATTCTTCTATTATACCTCCAATGATAATACATACATATGTGAAGTCCATAGGTGGTACACTTGTCTCGTTTTATATGTAAATTGACCGTCTAAGTTAATTTTCGTTCGGACTCTTACAGTTTTTGCTCTGTACGAGGGACTTCCGCCCTAGATAAATTCACTTTTAATTTCTTTTATAATACCTCCAATGATAATACATACGTATGTGAAGCTCATAAGTGGTACACTTTTTTCGTTTTATATGTAAATTGACCATCTAAGACACTTTTCGTTCGGTCTCTTACAGTTTTTGCTCTGTACGAAGGACTTCCGCCCTAGATAAATTCACTTTTAATTTCTTTTATAATACCTCCAATGATAATACATACATATGTTAAGTCCATAGGGGGTACACTTCTTTCGTGTTATATGTAAATTATCCGTCTAAGACACTTTTCGTTCGGTCTCTTACAGTTTTTGCTCTGTACGAGGGCCTTCCGCCTTAGATAAATTCAATTTTAATTTTTTTATAATACCTCCAATGATAATACATACATATGTGGAGTCCATAGGTGGTACACTTCTTTCTTTTTATATGTAAATTATCCGTCTGAGTCAATTTTCGTTCCGTCTCTTACAGTTTTTGCTCTGTACGAGGGACTTCCGCCCTAGATAAATTCAATTTTAATTTCTTTTATAATACCTCCAATGATAATACATACATATGTGAAGTCCATAGGTGGTACACTTTTTTCGTTTTATATGTAAATTGACCGTCTAAGACACTTTTCGTTCGGTCTCTTACAGTTTTTGCTCTGTACGAGGGACTTCCGCCCTAGATAAATTCAATTTTAATTTCTTTTATAATACCTCCAATGATAATACATACATATGTGAAGTCCATAGGTGGTACACTTTTTTCGTTTTATATGTAAATTGACCGTCTAAGACACTTTTCGTTCGGTCTCTTACAGTTTTTGCTCTGTACGAGGGCCTTCCGCCTTAGATAAATTCAATTTTAATTTTTTTATAATTCCTCCAATGATGATACATACAAATGTGAAGTCCATAAGTGGTAAACTTCTTTCTTTTTATATGTAAATTATCCGTCTAAGTCAATTTTCGTTCGGTCTCTTACAGTTTTTGCTCTGTACGAGGGACTTCCGCCCTGGATAAATTCAATTTTAATTTTTTTATAATACCTCCAATGATAATAAAAACATATGTGAAGTCCATAGGTTGTACACTTTTTTCGTTTTATATGTAAATTGACCGTCTAAGACACTTTTCGTTCGGTCTCTTACAGTTTTTTCTCTGTACGAGGCCCTTCCGCCGTAGATAAATTCAATTTAAATTTCTTTTATTATACCTCCAATGATAATACATACGTATGTGAAGTCCATAGGTGGTACACTTGTCTCTTTTTATATGTAATTTGACCGTCTAAGTTAATTTTCGTTCGGACTCTTACAGTTTTTGCTCTGTACGAGGGACTTCCGCCCTAGATAAATTCACTTTTAATTTCTTTTATAATACCTCCAATGATAATACATACGTATGTGAAGCTCATAAGTGGTACACTTTTTTCGTTTTATATGTAAATTGACCGTCTAAGACACTTTTCGTTCGGTCTCTTACAGTTTTTGCTCTGTACGAGGGACTTCCGCCCTAGATAAATTCAATTTTAATTTCTTTTATAATACCTCCAATGATAATAAAAACATATGTGAAGTCCATAGGTGGTAAACTTCTTTCTTTTTATATGTAAATTGACCGTCTAAGACACTTTTCGTTCGGTCTCTTACAGTTTTTGCTCTGTACGAGGGCCTTCCGCCTTAGATAAATTCAATTTTAGTTTTTTTTATAATACCTCCAATGATAATACATACATATGTGAAGTCCATAGGTGGTACACTTCTTTCTTTTTATATGTAAATTATCCGTCTAAGACACTTTTCGTTCGGTCTCTTACAGTTTTTGCTCTGTACGAAGGACTTCCGCCCTAGATAAATTCACTTTTAATTTCTTTTATAATACCTCCAATGATAATACATACGTATGTGAAGCTCATAAGTGGTACACTTGTTTCGTTTTATATGTAAATTGACCGTCTAAGTTAATTTTCGTTCGGACTCTTACAGTTTTTGCTCTGTACGAGGGGCTTCCGCCCTAGATAAATTCAATTTTAATTTCTTTTATAATACCTCCAATGATAATACATACGTATGTGAAGTCCATAGGTGGTACACTTGTCTCTTTTTATATGTAAATTGACCGTCTAAGACACTTTTCGCTCGATCTCTTACAGTTTTTGCTCTGTACGAGGGACTTCCGCCCTAGATAAATTCACTTTTAATTTCTTTTATAATACTTTCAATGATAATACATACATATGTGAAGCTCATAAGTGGTACACTTTTTTCGCTTTATATGTAAATTGACCGTCTAAGACACTTTTCGTTTGGTCTCTTACAGTTTTTGCTCTGTACGAGGGACTTCCGCCCTAGAAAAATTCAATTTTAATTTATTTTATAATACAACAAATGATAATAAAAACATATGTGAAGTCCATAGGTGGTACACTTCTTTCTTTTTATATGTAAATTGACCGTCTAAGACACTTTTCGTTCGGTCTCTTACAGTTTTTGCTCTGTACGAGGGCCTTCCGCCTTAGATAAATTCAATTTTAATTTCTTTTATAATACCTCCAATGATAATACATACATATGTGAAGTCCATAGGTGGTACACTTTTTTCGTTTTATATGTAAATTGACCGTCTAAGACACTTTTCGTTCGGTCTCTTACAGTTTTTGCTCTGTACGAGGGACTTCCGCCCTAGATAAATTCACTTTTAATTTCTTTTATAATACTTTCAATGATAATACATACATATGTGAAGCTCATAAGTGGTACACTTTTTTCGTTTTATATGTAAATTGACCGTCTAAGACACTTTTCGTTCGGACTCTTACAGTTTTTGCTCTGTACGAGGGACTTCCGCCGTAGATAAATTCACTTTTAATTTCTTTTATAATACCTCCAATGATAATACATACATATGTGAAGTCCATAGGTGGTACACTTTTTTCGTTTTATATGTAAATTGACCGTCTAAGTTAATTTTCTTTCGGTCCCTTGCAGTTTTTGCTCTGTACGAGGGCCTTCCGCCCTAGATAAATTCAATTTTAATTTCTTTTATAATACCTCCAATGATAATACATACATATGTGAAGTACATAGGTGGTACACTTTTCTCGTTTTATATGTAAATTGACCGTCTAAGACACTTTTCGTTCGGTCTCTTACAGTTTTTGCTCTGTACGAGGGACTTCCGCCCTAGATAAATTCAATTTTAATTTCTTTTATAATACCTCCAATGATAATACATACATATGTGAAGTCCATAGGTGGTACACTTTTTTCGTTTTATATGTAAATTGACCGTCTAAGACACTTTTCGTTCGGTCTCTTACAGTTTTTGCTCTGTACGAGGGCCTTCCGCCTTAGATAAATTCAATTTTAATTTCTTTTATAATACCTCCAATGATAATACATACGTATGTGAAGTCCATAGGTGGTACACTTTTTTCGTTTTATATGTAAATTGACCGTCTAAGACACTTTTCGTTCGGTCTCTTACAGTTTTTGCTCTGTACGAGGGACTTCCGCCCTAGATAAATTCACTTTTAATTTCTTTTATAATACCTCCAATGATAATACATACGTATGTGAAGCTCATAAGTGGTACACTTGTCCTGTTTTATATGTAAAATGACCGTCTAAGACACTTTTCGTTCGGTCTCTTACAGATTTTGCTCTGTACGAGGGCCTTCCGCCCTAGATAAATTCACTTTTAATTTCTTTTTTAATACCTCCAATGATAATACATACATATTTGAAGTCCATAGGTGGTACACTTTTCTCGTTTTATATGTAAATTGACGGTCTAAGTTAATTTTCTTTCGGTCCCTTGCAGTTTTTGCTCTGTACGAGGGCCTTCCGCCCCAGATAAATTCAATTTTAATTTCTTTTATAATACCTCCAATGATAATACATACATATGTGAAGTCCATAGGTGGTACACTTTTTTCGTTTTATATGTAAAATGACCGTCTAAGACACTTTTCGTTCGGTCTCTTACAGTTTTTGCTCTGTACGAGGCCCTTCCGCCGTAGATAAATTCAATTTAAATTTCTTTTATTATACCTCCAATGATAATACATACGTATGTGAAGTCCATAGGTGGTACACTTGTCTCGTTTTATATGTAAATTGACCGTCTAAGTTAATTTTCGTTCGGTCTCTTACAGTTTTTGCTCTGTACGAGGGACTTCCGCCCTAGATAAATTCAATTTTAATTTCTTTTATAATACCTCCAATGATAATACATACATATGTGAAGTCCATAGGTGGTACACTTTTTTCGTTTTATATGTAAATTGACCGTCTAAGACACTTTTCGTTCGGTCTCTTACAGTTTTTGCTCTGTACGAGGGACTTCCGCCCTAGATAAATTCAATTTTAATTTCTTTTATAATACCTCCAATGATAATACATACATATGTGAAGTCCATAGGTGGTAAACTTCTTTCTTTTTATATGTAAATTGACCGTCTAAGACACTTTTCGCTCGGTCTCTTACAGTTTTTGCTCTGTACGAGGGACTTCCGCCCTAGATAAATTCAATTTTAATTTCTTTTATAATACCTCCAATGATAATAAAAACATATGTGAAGTCCATAGGTGGTACACTTTTTTCGTTTTATATGTAAATTGACCGTCTAAGACACTTTTCGTTCGGTCTCTTACAGTTTTTGCTCTGTACGAAGGACTTCCGCCCTAGATAAATTCACTTTTAATTTCTTTTATAATACCTCCAATGATAATACATACATATGTGAAGTCCATAGGTGGTACACTTTTCTCGTTTTATATGTAAATTGACCGTCTAAGACACTTTTCGTTCGGTCTCTTACAGTTTTTGCTCTGTACGAGGGACTTCCGCCCTAGATAAATTCACTTTTAATTTCTTTTATAATACCTCCAATGATAATACATACGTATGTGAAGTCCATAAGTGGTGCACTTTTTTCGTTTTATATGTAAATTGACCATCTAAGACACTTTTCGTTCGGTCTCTTACAGTTTTTGCTCTGTACGAAGGACTTCCGCCCTAGATAAATTCACTTTTAATTTCTTTTATAATACCTCCAATGATAATACATATATATGTGAAGTACATAGGTGGTACACTTTTCTCGTTTTTTATGTAATTTAACATTCTAAGTCACTTTTCTTTCGGTCTCTTACAGTTTTTGCTCTGTACGAGAGACTTCCGACATAGATAAATTCAATTTCAATTTTTTTATAATACCTCCAATGATAATACATACATATGTGAAGTCCATAGGTGGTACACTTTTCTCGTTTTATATGTAAATTGACCGTCTAAGACACTTTTCGTTCGGTCTCTTACAGTTTTTGCTCTGTACGAGGGCCTTCCGCCCTAGATAAATTCACTTTTAATTTCTTTTTTAATACCTCCAATGATAATACATACATATTTGAAGTCCATAGGTGGTACACTTTTCTAGTTTTATATGTAAATTGACGGTCTAAGTTAATTTTCTTTCGGTCCCTTGCAGTTTTTGCTCTGTACGAGGGCCTTCCGCCCCAGACAAATTCAATTTTAATTTCTTTTATAATACCACCAATGATAATACATACGTATGTGAAGCTCATAAGTGGTACACTTTTGTCGTTTTATATGTAAATTGACCGTCTAGGACACTTTTCGTTCGGTCTCTTACAGTTTTTGCTCTGTACGAGGGACTTCCGCCCTAGATAAATTCAATTTTAATTTCTTTTATAATACCTCCAATGATAATAAAAACATATGTGAAGTCCATAGGTGGTACACTTTTTTCGTTTTATATGTAAATTAACCGTCTAAGACACTTTTCGTTCAGTCTCTTACAGTTTTTGCTCTGTACGAGGGACTTCCGCCTTAGATAAATTCAATTTTAGTTTTTTTTATAATACCTCCAATGATAATACATACATATGTGAAGTCCATAGGTGGTACACTTGTCTCTTTTTATATGTAAATTGACCGTCTAAGACACTTTTCGTTCGGTCTCTTACAGTTTTTTCTCTGTACGAGGGACTTCCGCCCTAGATAAATTCAATTTTAATTTCTTTTATAATACCTCCAATGATAATACATACATATGTGAAGTCCATAGGTGGTACACTTGTCTCTTTTTATATGTAAATTGACCGTCTAAGACACTTTTCGTTCGGTCTCTTACAGATTTTGCTCTGTACGAGGGCCTTCCGCCCTAGATAAATTCACTTTTAATTTCTTTTTTAATACCTCCAATGATAATACATACATATTTGAAGTCCATAGGTGGTACACTTTTCTCGTTTTATATGTAAATTGACCGTCTAAGTTAATTTTCTTTCGGTCTCTTACAGTTTTTGCTCTGTACGAGGGCCTTCCGCCCTAGATAAATTCAATTTTAATTTCTTTTATAATACCTCCAATGATAATACATACATATGTGAAGTCCATAGGTGGTACACTTTTTTCGTTTTATATGTAAATTGACCGTCTAAGACACTTTTTGCTCGGTCTCTTACAGTTTTTTCTCTGTACGAGGCCCTTCCGCCGTAGATAAATTCAATTTAAATTTCTTTTATTATACCTCCAATGATAATACATACGTATGTGAAGTCCATAGGTGGTACACTTGTCTCTTTTTATATGTAAATTGACCGTCTAAGTTAATTTTCGTTCGGTCCCTTACAGTTTTTGCTCTGTACGAAGGACTTCCGCCCTAGATAAATTCAATTTTAATTTCTTTTATAATACCTCCAATGATAATACATACATATGTGAAGTCCATAGGTGGTACACTTTTTTCGTTTTATATGTAAATTGACCGTCTAAGACACTTTTCGTTCAGTCTCTTACAGTTTTTGCTCTGTACGAGGGACTTCCGCCCTAGATAAATTCAATTTTAATTTCTTTTATAATACCTCCAATGATAATACATACATATGTGAAGTCCATAGGTGGTACACTTTTTTCGTTTTATATGTAAATTGACCGTCTAAGACACTTTTCGTTCGGTCTCTTACAGTTTTTGCTCTGTACGAGGGACTTCCGCCCTAGATAAATTCAATTTTAATTTCTTTTATAATACCTCCAATGATAATAAATACATATGTGAAGTCCATAGGTGGTACACTTTTTTCGTTTTATATGTAAATTGACCATCTAAGACACTTTTCGTTCGGTCTCTTACAGTTTTTGCTCTGTACGAAGGACTTCCGCCCTAGATAAATTCACTTTTAATTTCTTTTATAATACCTCCAATGATAATACATACATATGTGAAGTCCATAGGTGGCACACTTTTCTCGTTTTATATGTAAATTGACCGTCTAAGACACTTTTCGTTCGGTCTCTTACAGTTTTTGCTCTGTACGAGGGACTTCCGCCCTAGATAAATTCACTTTTAATTTCTTTTATAATACCTCCAATGATAATACATACGTATGTGAAGCTCATAAGTGGTACACTTTTTTCGTTTTATATGTAAATTGACCATCTAAGACACTTTTCGTTCGGTCTCTTACAGTTTTTGCTCTGTACGAAGGACTTCCGCCCTAGATAAATTCACTTTTAATTTCTTTTATAATACCTCCAATGATAATACATACGTATGTGAAGTCCATAGGTGGTACACTTGTCTCGTTTTATATGTAAATTGACCATCTAAGACACTTTTCGTTCGGTCTCTTACAGTTTTTGCTCTGTACGAAGGACTTCCGCCCTAGATAAATTCACTTTTAATTTCTTTTATAATACCTCCAATGATAATACATACGTATGTGAAGTCCATAGGTGGTACACTTGTCTCTTTTTATATGTAAATTGACCGTCTAAGACACTTTTCGTTCGGTCTCTTACAGTTTTTGCTCTGTACGAAGGACTTCCGCCCTAGATAAATTCACTTTTAATTTCTTTTATAATACCTCCAATGATAATACATACGTATGTGAAGTCCATAGGTGGTACACTTTTTTCGTTTTATATGTAAATTGACCGTCTAAGACACTTTTCGTTCGGTCTCTTACAGTTTTTGCTCTGTACGAAGGACTTCCGCCCTAGATAAATTCACTTTTAATTTCTTTTATAATACCTCCAATGATAATACATACATATGTTAAGTCCATAGGGGGTACACTTCTTTCGTGTTATATGTAAATTATCCGTCTAAGACACTTTTCGTTCGGTCTCTTACAGTTTTTGCTCTGTACGAAGGACTTCCGCCCTAGATAAATTCAATTTTTACATTCTTTTATAATACCTCCAATGATAATACATACATATGTGAAGTCCATAGGTGGTACACTTGTCTCGTTTTATATGTAAATTGACCGTCTAAGTTAATTTTCGTTCGGACTCTTACAGTTTTTGCTCTGTACGAGGGACTTCCGCCCTAGATAAATTCACTTTTAATTTCTTTTATAATACCTCCAATGATAATACATACGTATGTGAAGCTCATAAGTGGTACACTTTTTTCGTTTTATATGTAAATTGACCATCTAAGACACTTTTCGTTCGGTCTCTTACAGTTTTTGCTCTGTACGAAGGACTTCCGCCCTAGATAAATTCACTTTTAATTTCTTTTTTAATACCTCCAATGATAATACATACAAATGTGAAGTCCACAGGTGGTAAACTTCTTTCTTTTTATATGTAAATTGACCGTCTAAGACACTTTTCGTTCGGTCTCTTACAGTTTTTGCTCTGTACGAGGGCCTTCCGCCTTAGATAAATTCAATTTTAATTTTTTTATAATACCTCCAATGATAATACATACATATGTGAAGTCCATAAGTGGTACACTTCTTTCTTTTTATATGTAAATTATACGTCTAAGTCAATTTTCGTTCGGTCTCTTACAGTTTTTGCTCTGTACGAGGGACTTCCGCCCTGGATAAATTCAATTTTAATTTTTTTATAATACCTCCAATGATAATACATACGTATGTGAAGTCCATAGGTGGTACACTTTTTTCGTTTTATATGTAAATTGACCGTCTAAGACACTTTTCGTTTGGTCTCTTACAGTTTTTGCTCTGTACGAGGGACTTCCGCCCTAGATAAATTCAATTTTAATTTCTTTTATAATACCTCCAATGATAATAAAAACATATTTGAAGTCCATAGGTGGTACACTTTTTTCTTTTTATATGTAAATTGACCGTCTAAGACACTTTTCGTTCGGTCTCTTACAGTTTTTGCTCTGTACGAGGGCCTTCCGCCTTAGATAAATTCAATTTTAATTTCTTTTATAATACCTCCAATGATAATACATACATATGTGAAGTCCATAAGTGGTAAACTTCTTTCTTTTTATATGTAAATTATCCGTCTAAGTCAATTTTCGTTCGGTCTCTTACAGTTTTTGCTCTGTACGAGGGACTTCCGCCCTGGATAAATTCAATTTTAATTTTTTTATAATACCTCCAATGATAATACATACATATGTGAAGTCCATAAGTGGTAAACTTCTTTCTTTTTATATGTAAATTATCCGTCTAAGTCAATTTTCGTTCGGTCTCTTACAGTTTTTGCTCTGTACGAGGGACTTCCGCCCTGGATAAATTCACTTTTAATTTCTTTTATAATACCTCCAATGATAATACATACATATTTGAAGTCCATAGGTGGTACACTTTTTTCGTTTTATATGTAAATTGACCGTCTAAGACACTTTTCGTTCGGTCTCTTACAGTTTTTGCTCTGTACGAGGGACTTCCGCCCTAGATAAATTCAATTTTAATTTCTTTTATAATACCTCCAATGATAATACATACGTATGTGAAGTCCATAAGTGGTACACTTTTTTCGTTTTATATGTAAATTGACCATCTAAGGCACTTTTCGTTCGGTCACTTACAGTTTTTGCTCTGTACGACTGACTTCCGCCCTAGATAAATTCAATTTTAATTTCTTTTATAATACCTCCAATGATAATACATACGTATGTGAAGTCCATAGGTGGTACACTTTTTTCGTTTTATATGTAAAATGACCGTCTAAGACACTTTTCGTTCGGTCTCTTACAGTTTTTGCTCTGTACGAGGGACTTCCGCCCTAGATAAATTCAATTTTAATTTCTTTTATAATACCTCCAATGATAATACATACGTATGTGAAGTCCATAGGTGGTACACTTTTTTCGTTTTATATGTAAATTGACCGTCTAAGACACTTTTCGTTCGGTCTCTTACAGTTTTTGCTCTGTACGAGGGCCTTCCGCCTTAGATAAATTCAATTTTAATTTTTTTATAATACCTCCAATGATAATACATACATATGTGAAGTCCATAGGTGGTACACTTCTTTCTTTTTATATGTAAATTATCCGTCTAAGTCAATTTTCGTTCGGTCTCTTACAGCTTTTGCTCTGTACGAGGGTCTTCCGCCCTGGATAAATTCAATTTTAATTTTTTTATAATACCTCCAATGATAATACATACATATTTGAAGTCCATAGGTGGTACACTTTTTTCGTTTTATATGTAAATTGACCGTCTAAGTTAATTTTCTTTCGGTCCCTTGCAGTTTTTGCTCTGTACGAGGGCCTTCCGCCTTAGATAAATTCAATTTTAGTTTTTTTTATAATACCTCCAATGATAATACATACATATGTGAAGTCCATAGGGGGTACACTTCTTTCTTTTTATACGTAAATTGACAGTCTAAGTTAATTTTTTTTCGGTCCCTTGCAGTTTTTACTCTGTACGAGGGCCTTCCGCCCTAGATAAATTCAATTTTAATTTCTTTTATAATACCTCCAATGATAATACATACATATGTGAAGTCCA
Source organism: Diplolepis rosae (assembly GCA_030998225.1). NCBI lineage: Eukaryota > Metazoa > Arthropoda > Insecta > Hymenoptera > Diplolepididae > Diplolepis > Diplolepis rosae. The sequence goes on from JAPYXD010000538.1 coordinate 44,318, forward strand.
TAGGTGGTAAACTTTTTTCGTTTTATATGTAAATTGACAGTCTAAGTTAATTTTTTTTCGGTCCCTTGCAGTTTTTACTCTGTACGAGGGCCTTCCGCCCTAGATAAATTCAATTTTAATTTCTTTTATAATACCTCCAATGATAATACATACATATGTGAAGTCCATAGGTGGTACACTTTTTTCGTTTTATATGTAAAATGACCGTCTAAGACACTTTTCGTTCGGTCTCTTACAGTTTTTGCTCTGTACGAGGGCCTTCCGCCGTAGATAAATTCAATTTAAATTTCTTTTATTATACCTCCAATGATAATACATACGTATGTGAAGCTCATAAGTGGTACACTTTTTTCGTTTTATATGTAAATTGACCATCTAAGACACTTTTCGTTCGGTCTCTTACAGTTTTTGCTCTGTACGAAGGACTTCCGCCATAGATAAATTCACTTTTAATTTCTTTTCTAATACCTCCAATGATAATACATACATATTTGAAGTCCATAGGTGGTACACTTTTTTCGTTTTATATGTAAATTAACCGTCTAAGACACTTTTCGTTCGGTCCCTTGCAGTTTTTGCTCTGTACGAGGGCCTTCCGCCCTAGATAAATTCAATTTTAATTTCTTTTATAATACCTCCAATGATAATACATACGTATGTGAAGCTCATAAGTGGTACACTTTTTTCGTTTTATATGTAAATTGACCGTCTAAGACACTTTTCGTTCGGTCTCTTACAGTTTTTGCTCTGTACGAGGGCCTTCCGCCTTAGATGAATTCAATTTCAATTTTTTTATAATACCTCCAATGATAATACATACGTATGTGAAGTCTATAGGTGGTACACTTCTTTCTTTTTATATGTAAATTATCCGTCTAAGTCAATTTTCGTTCGGTCTCTTACAGCTTTTGCTCTGTACGAGGGTCTTCCGCCCTGGATAAATTCAATTTTAATTTTTTTATAATACCTCCAATGATAATACATACATATTTGAAGTCCATAGGTGGTAAACTTTTTTCGTTTTATATGTAAATTGACCGTCTAAGTTAATTTTATTTCGGTCCCTTGCAGTTTTTGCTCTGTACGAGGGCCTTCCGCCTTAGATAAATTCAATTTTAGTTTTTTTTATAATACCTCCAATGATAATACATACATATGTGAAGTCCATAGGGGGTACACTTCTTTCTTTTTATACGTAAATTGACAGTCTAAGTTAATTTTTTTTCGGTCCCTTGCAGTTTTTGCTCTGTACGAGGGCCTTCCGCCCTAGATAAATTCAATTTTTACATTCTTCTATTATACCTCCAATGATAATACATACATATGTGAAGTCCATAGGTGGTACACTTGTCTCATTTTATATGTAAATTGACCGTCTAAGTTAATTTTCTTTCGGTCCCTTGCAGTTTCTGCTCTGTACGAGGGCCTTCCGCTGTAGATAAATTCAATTTTAATTTCTTTTTTTATACCTCCAATGATAATACATACATATGTGAAGTCCATAGGTGGTACACTTTTTTCGTTTTATATGTAAATTGACCGTCTAAGTTAATTTTCTTTCGGTCCCTTGCAGTTTTTGCTCTGTACGAGGGCCTTCCGCCGTAGATAAATTCAATTTAAATTTCTTTTATTATACCTCCAATGATAATACATACGTATGTGAAGTCCATAGGTGGTACACTTGTCTCTTTTTATATGTAATTTGACCGTCTAAGTTAATTTTCTTTCGGTCCCTTGCAGTTTTTGCTCTGTACGAGGGCCTTCCGCCCTAGATAAATTCAATTTTAATTTCTTTTATAATACCTCCAATGATAATACATACATATGTGAAGTCCATAGGTGGTACACTTTTTTCGTTTTATATGTAAAATGACCGTCTAAGTTAATTTTCGTTCGGACTCTTACAGTTTTTGCTCTGTACGAGGGACTTCCGCCCTAGATAAATTCACTTTTAATTTCTTTTATAATACCTCCAATGATAATACATACATATGTGAAGTCCATAGGTGGTACACTTTTTTCGTTTTATATGTAAAATGACCGTCTAAGACACTTTTCGTTCGGTCTCTTACAGATTTTGCTCTGTACGAGGCCCTTCCGCCGTAGATAAATTCAATTTAAATTTCTTTTATTATACCTCCAATGATAATACATACGTATGTGAAGTCCATAGGTGGTACACTTGTCTCATTTTATATGTAAATTGACCGTCTAAGTTAATTTTTTTTCGGTCCCTTGCAGTTTTTGCTCTGTACGAGGGACTTCTGCCCTAGATGAATTCAATTTTAATTTCTTTTATAATACCTCCAATAATAATACATACATATGTGAAGTCCATAGGTGGTACACTTTTTTCGTTTTATATGTCAATTGACCGTCTAAGACACTTTTCGTTCGGTCCCTTGCAGTTTTTACTCTGTACGAGGGCCTTCCGCCCTAGATAAATTCAATTTTTACATTCTTCTATTATACCTCCAATGATAATACATACATATGTGAAGTCCATAGGTGGTACACTTGTCTCATTTTATATGTAAATTGACCGTCTAAGTTAATTTTTTTTCGGTCCCTTGCAGTTTTTGCTCTGTACGAGGGCCTTCCGCTGTAGATAAATTCAATTTTAATTTTTTTATAATACCTCCAATGATAATACATACATATTTTAAGTCCATAGGTGGTACACTTGTCTCGTTTTATATGTAAATTGACCGTCTAAGTTAATTTTCTTTCGGACTCTTACAGTTTTTGCTCTGTACGAGGGCCTTCCGCCCTAGATAAATTCAATTTTAATTTTTTTATAATACCTCCAATGATAATACATACATATGTGAAGTCCATAGGTGGTACACTTTTTTCGTTTTATATGTAAATTGACCGTCTAAGACACTTTTCGTTCGGTCTCTTACAGTTTTTGCTCTGTACGAGGGACTTCCGCCCTAGATAAATTCAATTTTAATTTCTTTTATAATACCTCCAATGATAATACATACATATGTGAAGTCCATAGGTGGTACACTTTTTTCGTTTTATATGTAAATTGACCGTCTAAGACACTTTTCGTTCGGTCTCTTACAGTTTTTGCTCTGTACGAGGGCCTTCCGCCCTAGATAAATTCAATTTTAATTTCTTTTATAATACCTCCAATGATAATACATACATATGTGAAGTCCATAGGTGGTACACTTTTTTCGTTTTATATGTAAATTGACCATCTAAGACACTTTTCGTTCGGTCTCTTACAGTTTTTGCTCTGTACGAAGGACTTCCGCCCTAGATAAATTCAATTTTAATTTCTTTTATAATACCTCCAATGATAATACATACGTATGTGAAGTCCATAGGTGGTACACTTGTCTCTTTTTATATGTAATTTGACAGTCTAAGACACTTTTCGTTCGGTCTCTTACAGTTTTTTCTCTGTACGAAGGACTTCCGCCCTAGATAAATTCACTTTTAATTTCTTTTATAATACCTCCAATGATAATACATACGTATGTGAAGCTCATAAGTGGTACACTTTTTTCGTTTTATATGTAAATTGACCATCTAAGACACTTTTCGTTCGGTCTCTTACAGTTTTTGCTCTGTACGAAGGACTTCCGCCCTAGATAAATTCACTTTTAATTTCTTTTATAATACCTCCAATGATAATACATACGTATGTGAAGTCCATAGGTGGTACACTTGTCTCTTTTTATATGTAATTTGACCATCTAAGACACTTTTCGTTCGGTCTCTTACAGTTTTTGCTCTGTACGAAGGACTTCCGCCCTAGATAAATTCACTTTTAATTTCTTTTATAATACCTCCAATGATAATACATACGTATGTGAAGTCCATAGGTGGTACACTTGTCTCTTTTTATATGTAAATTTTCCGTCTAAGACACTTTTCGTTCGGTCTCTTACAGTTTTTGCTCTGTACGAAGGACTTCCGCCCTAGATAAATTCACTTTTAATTTCTTTTATAATACCTCCAATGATAATACATACGTATGTGAAGCTCATAAGTGGTACACTTTTTTCGTTTTATATGTAAATTGACCATCTAAGACACTTTTCGTTCGGTCTCTTACAGTTTTTGCTCTGTACGAAGGACTTCCGCCCTAGATAAATTCACTTTTAATTTCTTTTATAATACCTCCAATGATAATACATACATATGTGAAGTCCATAGGTGGTACACTTCTTTCTTTTTATATGTAAATTGACCGTCTAAGACACTTTTCGTTCGGTCTCTTACAGTTTTTGCTCTGTACGAGGGACTTCCGCCCTAGATAAATTCAATTTTAATTTCTTTTATAATACCTCCAATGATAATACATACATATGTGAAGTCCATAGGTGGTACACTTGTCTCGTTTTATATGTAAATTGACCGTCTAAGTTAATTTTCGTTCGGACTCTTACAGTTTTTGCTCTGTACGAGGGACTTCCGCCCTAGATAAATTCACTTTTAATTTCTTTTATAATACCTCCAATAATAATCCATACGTATGTGAAGCTCATAAGTGGTACACTTTTTTCGTTTTATATGTAAATTGACCATCTAAGACACTTTTCGTTCGGTCTCTTACAGTTTTTGCTCTGTACGAAGGACTTCCGCCCTAGATAAATTCACTTTTAATTTCTTTTATAATACCTCCAATGATAATACATACATATGTGAAGTCCATAGGTGGTACACTTTTTTCGTTTTATATGTAAATTGACCGTCTAAGACACTTTTCGTTCGGTCTCTTACAGTTTTTGCTCTGTACGAGGGCCTTCCGCCTTAGATAAATTCAATTTTAATTTCTTTTATAATACCTCCAATGATAATACATACATATGTGAAGTCCATAGGTGGTACACTTTTTTCGTTTTATATGTAAATTATCCGTCTAAGTCAATTTTCGTTCGGTCTCTTACAGTTTTTGCTCTGTACGAGGGACTTCCGCCCTAGATAAATTCAATTTTAATTTCTTTTATAATACCTCCAATGATAATACATACATATGTGAAGTCCATAGGTGGTACACTTTTTTCGTTTTATATGTAAATTGACCGTCTAAGACACTTTTCGTTCGGTCTCTTACAGTTTTTGCTCTGTACGAGGGACTTCCGCCCTAGATAAATTCAATTTTAATTTCTTTTATAATACCTCCAATGATAATACATACATATGTGAAGTCCATAGGTGGTAAACTTTTTTCGTTTTATATGTAAATTGACCGTCTAAGACACTTTTCGTTCGGTCTCTTACAGTTTTTGCTCTGTACGAGGGCCTTCGCCTTAGATAAATTCAATTTTAATTTCTTTTATAATACCTCCAATGATAATACATACATATGTGAAGTCCATAGGTGGTACACTTTTTTCGTTTTATATGTAAATTGACCGTCTAAGTCACTTTTCGTTCGGTCTCTTACAGTTTTTGCTCTGTACGAGGGACTTCCGCCCTGGATAAATTCAATTTTAATTTCTTTTATAATACCTCCAATGATAATACATACATATTTGAAGTCCATAGGTGGTAAACTTCTTTCTTTTTATACGTAAATTGACCGTCTAAGTTAATTTTCGTTCGGTCTCTTACAGTTTTTGCTCTGTACGAGGGACTTCCGCACTGGATAAATTCAATTTTAATTTCTTTTATAATACCTCCAATGATAATAAAAACATATGTGAAGTCCATAGGTGGTACACTTTTTTCGTTTTATATGTAAATTGACCGTCTAAGACACTTTTCGTTCGGTCTCTTACAGTTTTTGCTCTGTACGAGGGACTTCCGCCCTAGATAAATTCAATTTTAATTTCTTTTATAATACCTCCAATGATAATACATACATATGTGAAGTCCATAGGTGGTACACTTTTTTCGTTTTATATGTAAATTGACCATCTAAGACACTTTTCGTTCGGTCTCTTACAGTTTTTGCTCTGTACGAAGGACTTCCGCCCTAGATAAATTCACTTTTAATATCTTTTATAATACCTCCAATGATAATACATACGTATGTGAAGTCCATAGGTGGTACACTTTTTTCGTTTTATATGTAAAATGACCGTCTAAGACACTTTTCGTTCGGTCTCTTACAGTTTTTGCTCTGTACGAGGGACTTCCGCCCTAGATAAATTCACTTTTAATTTCTTTTATAATACCTCCAATGATAATACATACGTATGTGAAGTCCATAGGTGGTACACTTTTTTCGTTTTATATGTAAATTGACCGTCTAAGACACTTTTCGTTCGGTCTCTTACAGTTTTTGCTCTGTACGAGGGCCTTCCGCCTTAGATAAATTCAATTTTAGTTTTTTTTATAATACCTCCAATGATAATACATACATATGTGAAGTCCATAGGTGGTACACTTCTTTCTTTTTATATGTAAATTATCCGTATAAGACACTTTTCGTTCGGTCTCTTACAGTTTTTGCTCTGTACGAGGGCCTTCCGCCCTAGATAAATTCAATTTTAATTTCTTTTATAATACCTCCAATGATAATACATACATATTTGAAGTCCATAGGTGGTACACTTTTTTCGTTTTATATGTAAATTGACCGTCTAAGTTAATTTTCTTTCGGTCCCTTGCAGTTTTTGCTCTGTACGAGGGCCTTCCGCCCTAGATAAATTCAATTTTAATTTCTTTTATAATACCTCCAATGATAATACATACATATGTGAAGTCCATAGGTGGTACACTTCTTTCTTTTTATACGTAAATTGACCGTCTAAGTTAATTTTCGTTCGGTCTCTTACAGTTTTTGCTCTGTACGAGGGCCTTCCGCCCTAGATAAATTCAATTTTTACTTTCTTTTATAATACCTCCAATGATAATACATACATATGTGAAGTCCATAGGTGGTACACTTTTTTCGTTTTATATGTAAATTGACCGTCTAAGTTAATTTTCGTTCGGTCCCTTGCAGTTTTTGCTCTGTACGAGGGCCTTCCGCCCTAGATAAATTCAATTTTAATTTCTTTTATAATACCTCCAATGATAATACATACATATGTGAAGTCCATAGATGGTACACTTTTTTCGTTTTATATGTAAAATGACCGTCTAAGACACTTTTCGTTCGGTCTCTTACAGTTTTTGCTCTGTACGAGGGCCTTCCGCCGTAGATAAATTCAATTTAAATTTCTTTTATTATACCTCCAATGATAATACATACGTATGTGAAGTCCATAGGTGGTACACTTTTTTCGTTTTATATGTAAATTGACCGTCTAAGACACTTTTCGTTCGGTCTCTTACAGTTTTTTCTCTGTACGAGGGACTTCCGCCCTAGATAAATTCAATTTTAATTTCTTTTATAATACCTCCAATAATAATACATACATATGTGAAGTCCATAGGTGGTACACTTTTTTCGTTTTATATGTCAATTGACCGTCTAAGACACTTTTCGTTCGGTCCCTTGCAGTTTTTGCTCTGTACGAAGGACTTCCGCCCTAGATAAATTCACTTTTAATTTCTTTTATAATACCTCCAATGATAATACATACGTATGTGAAGCTCATAAGTGGTACACTTTTTTCGTTTTATATGTAAATTGACCGTCTAAGACACTTTTCGTTCGGTCTCTTACAGTTTTTGCTCTGTACGGGGGCCTTCCACCCTAGATAAATTCAATTTTAATTTCTTTTATAATACCTCCAATGATAATACATACATATGTGAAGTCCATAGGTGGTACACTTTTCTCGTTTTATATGTAAATTATCCGTCTAAGTCACTTTTCGTTCGGTCTCTTGCAGTTTTTGCACTGTACGAGGGACTTCCGCCCTAGATAAATTCAATTTTAATTTCTATTATAATACCTCCAATGATAATACATACATATGTGAAGTCCATAGGTGGTACACTTTTTTCGTTTTATATGTAAATTGACCGTCTAAGTTAATTTTCTTTCGGTCCCTTGCAGTTTTTGCTCTGTACGAGGGCCTTCCGCCCTAGATAAATTCAATTTTAATTTCTTTTATAATACCTCCAATGATAATACATACATATGTGAAGTCCATAGGTGGTACACTTTTTTCGTTTTATATGTAAATTGACAGTCTAAGTTAATTTTTTTTCGGTCCCTTGCAGTTTTTACTCTGTACGAGGGCCTTCCGCCCTAGATAAATTCAATTTTTACATTCTTCTATTATACCTCCAATGATAATACATACATATGTGAAGTCCATAGGTGGTACACTTGTCTCATTTTATATGTAAATTGACCGTCTAAGTTAATTTTTTTTCGGTCCCTTGCAGTTTTTGCTCTGTACGAGGGCCTTCCGCTGTAGATAAATTCAATTTTAATTTCTTTTTTTATACCTCCAATGATAATACATACATATGTGAAGTCCATAGGTTGTACACTTTTCACGTTTTATATGTAAATTGACCGTCTATGTTAATTTTCTTTCGGTCCCTTGCAGTTTTTGCTCTGTACGAGGACCTTCCGCCGTAGATAAATTCAATTTAAATTTCTTTTATTATACCTCCAATGATAATACATACGTATGTGAAGTCCATAGGTGGTACACTTGTCTCGTTTTATATGTAAATTGACCGTCTAAGTTAATTTTCGTTCGGTCCCTTGCAGTTTTTGCTCTGTACGAGGGCCTTCCGCCCTAGATAAATTCAATTTTAATTTCTTTTATAATACCTCCAATGATAATACATACATATGTGAAGTCCATAGGTGGTACACTTTTTTCGTTTTATATGTAAATTGACCGTCTAAGTTAATTTTCGTTCGGACTCTTACAGTTTTTGCTCTGTACGAGGGACTTCCGCCCTAGATAAATTCACTTTTAATTTCTTTTATAATACCTCCAATGATAATACATACATATGTGAAGTCCATAGGTGGTACACTTTTTTCGTTTTATATGTAAAATGACCGTCTAAGACACTTTTCGTTCGGTCTCTTACAGTTTTTGCTCTGTACGAGGGCCTTCCGCCGTAGATAAATTCAATTTAAATTTCTTTTATTATACCTCCAATGATAATACATACATATGTGAAGTCCATAGGTGGTACACTTGTCTCGTTTTATATGTAAATTGACCGTCTAAGTTAATTTTCGTTCGGTCTCTTACAGTTTTTGCTCTGTACGAGGGACTTCCGCACTGGATAAATTCAATTTTAATTTCTTTTATAATACCTCCAATGATAATACATACATATGTGAAGTCCATAGGTGGTACACTTTTTTCGTTTTATATGTAAAATGACCGTCTAAGACACTTTTCGTTCGGTCCCTTGCAGTTTTTGCTCTGTACGAGGGCCTTCCGCCCTAGATAAATTCAATTTTTACATTCTTTTATTATACCTCCAATGATAATACATACATATGTGAAGTCCATAGGTGGTACACTTGTCTCGTTTTATATGTAAATTGACCGTCTAAGTTAATTTTCTTTCGGTCCCTTGCAGTTTTTGCTCTGTACGAGGGCCTTCCGCTGTAGATAAATTCAATTTTAATTTCTTTTTTTATACCTCCAATGATAATACATACATATGTGAAGTCCATAGGTGGTACACTTGTCTCGTTTTATATGTAAATTGACCGTCTAAGTTAATTTTCGTTCGGACTCTTACAGTTTTTGCTCTGTACGAGGGACTTCCGCCCTAGATAAATTCACTTTTAATTTCTTTTATAATACCTCCAATGATAATACATACATATGTGAAGTCCATAGGTGGTACACTTTTCTCGTTTTATATGTAAATTGACGGTCTAAGTTAATTTTCTTTCGGTCCCTTGCAGTTTTTGCTCTGTACGAGGGCCTTCCGCCCTAGATAAATTCAATTTTAATTTCTTTTATAATACCTCCAATGATAATACATACATATGTGAAGTCCATAGGTGGTACACTTTTTTCGTTTTATATGTAAAATGACCGTCTAAGACACTTTTCGTTCGGTCTCTTACAGTTTTTTCTCTGTACGAGGCCCTTCCGCCGTAGATAAATTCAATTTAAATTTCTTTTATTATACCTCCAATGATAATACATACGTATGTGAAGTCCATAGGTGGTACACTTGTCTCGTTTTATATGTAAATTGACCGTCTAAGTTAATTTTCTTTCGGTCCCTTGCAGTTTTTGCTCTGTACGAGGGCCTTCCGCCCTAGATAAATTCAATTTTTACTTTCTTTTATAATACCTCCAATGATAATACATACATATTTGAAGTCCATAGGTGGTACACTTTTCTAGTTTTATATGTAAATTGACCGTCTAAGTTAATTTTCGTTCGGACTCTTACAGTTTTTGCTCTGTACGAGGGACTTCCGCCCTAGATAAATTCAATTTTAATTTCTTTTATAATACCTCCAATGATAATACATACATATGTGAAGTCCATAGGTGGTACACTTTTTTCGTTTTATATGTAAAATGACCGTCTAAGACACTTTTCGTTCGGTCTCTTACAGTTTTTGCTCTGTACGAGGGCCTTCCGCCGTAGATAAATTCAATTTAAATTTCTTTTATTATACCTCCAATGATAATACATACATATGTGAAGTCCATAGGTGGTACACTTTTTTCGTTTTATATGTAAATTGACCGTCTAAGTTAATTTTCTTTCGGTCCCTTGCAGTTTTTGCTCTGTACGAGGGCCTTCCGCCCTAGATAAATTCAATTTTTACTTTCTTTTATAATACCTCCAATGATAATACATACATATGTGAAGTCCATAGGTGGTACACTTTTTTCGTTTTATATGTAAATTAACCGTCTAAGACACTTTTCGTTCGGTCTCTTACAGTTTTTGCTCTGTACGAGGGACTTCCGCCCTAGATAAATTCAATTTTAATTTCTTTTATAATACCTCCAATGATAATACATACATATGTGAAGTCCATAGGTGGTACACTTTTTTCGTTTTATATGTAAATTGACCGTCTAAGACACTTTTCGTTCGGTCTCTTACAGTTTTTGCTCTGTACGAAGGACTTCCGCCCTAGATAAATTCACTTTTAATTTCTTTTATAATACCTCCAATGATAATACATACGTATGTGAAGCTCATAAGTGGTACACTTTTTTCGTTTTATATGTAAATTGACCGTCTAAGACACTTTTCGTTCGGTCTCTTACAGTTTTTGCTCTGTACGAAGGACTTCCGCCCTAGATAAATTCACTTTTAATTTCTTTTATAATACTTTCAATGATAATACATACGTATGTGAAGCTCATAAGTGGTACACTTTTTTCGCTTTATATGTAAATTGACCGTCTAAGTTAATTTTCTTTCGGTCCCTTGCAGTTTTTGCTCTGTACGAGGGCCTTCCGCCCTAGATAAATTCAATTTTAATTTCTTTTATAATACCTCCAATGATAATACATACGTATGTGAAGCTCATAAGTGGTACACTTTTTTCGTTTTATATGTAAATTGACCGTCTAAGACACTTTTCGTTCGGTCTCTTACAGTTTTTGCTCTGTACGAGGGACTTCCGCCCTAGATAAATTCAATTTTAATTTCTTTTATAATACCTCCAATGATAATAAAAACATATGTGAAGTCCATAGGTGGTACACTTTTTTCTTTTTATATGTAAATTGACCGTCTAAGACACTTTTCGTTCGGTCTCTTACAGTTTTTGCTCTGTACGAGGGCCTTCCGCCTTAGATAAATTCAATTTTAATTTCTTTTATAATACCTCCAATGATAATACATACATATGTGAAGTCCATAGGTGGTACACTTTTTTCGTTTTATATGTAAATTGACCGTCTAAGACACTTTTCGTTCGGTCTCTTACAGTTTTTGCTCTGTACGAGGGCCTTCCGCCCTAGATAAATTCAATTTTAATTTCTTTTATAATACCTCCAATGATAATACATACATATGTGAAGTCCATAGGTGGTACACTTTTTTCGTTTTATATGTAAATTGACCGTCTAAGACACTTTTCGTTCGGTCTCTTACAGTTTTTGCTCTGTACGAGGGCCTTCCGCCTTAGATAAATTCAATTTTAATTTTTTTATAATACCTCCAATGATAATACATACGTATGTGAAGTCCATAGGTGGTACACTTTTTTCGTTTTATATGTAAATTGACCGTCTAAGACACTTTTCGCTCGGTCTCTTACAGTTTTTGCTCTGTACGAGGGCCTTCCGCCTTAGATAAATTCAATTTTAATTTCTTTTATAATACCTCCAATGATAATACATACAAATGTGAAGTCCATAGGTGGTACACTTTTTTCGTTTTATATGTAAAATGACCGTCTAAGACACTTTTCGTTCGGTCTCTTACAGTTTTTGCTCTGTACGAGGGACTTCCGCCCTAGATAAATTCACTTTTAATTTCTTTTATAATACCTCCAATGATAATACATACATATGTGAAGTCCATAGGTGGTACACTTTTTTCGTTTTATATGTAAATTGACCGTCTAAGTTAATTTTCTTTCGGTCCCTTGCAGTTTTTGCTCTGTACGAGGGCCTTCCGCCCTAGATAAATTCAATTTTTACATTCTTCTATTATACCTCCAATGATAATACATACATATGTGAAGTCCATAGGTGGTACACTTGTCTCATTTTATATGTAAATTGACCGTCTAAGTTAATTTTCTTTCGGTCCCTTGCAGTTTCTGCTCTGTACGAGGGCCTTCCGCTGTAGATAAATTCAATTTTAATTTCTTTTTTTATACCTCCAATGATAATACATACATATGTGAAGTCCATAGGTGGTACACTTTTTTCGTTTTATATGTAAATTGACCGTCTAAGTTAATTTTCGTTCGGACTCTTACAGTTTTTGCTCTGTACGAGGGACTTCCGCCCAAGATAAATTCACTTTTAATTTCTTTTTTAATACCTCCAATGATAATACATACATATTTGAAGTCCATAGGTGGTACACTTTTTTCGTTTTATATGTAAATTGACAGTCTAAGTTAATTTTCTTTCGGTCCCTTGCAGTTTTTGCTCTGTGCGAGGGCCTTCCGCCCCAGATAAATTCAATTTTAATTTCTTTTATAATACGTCCAATGATAATACATACATATGTGAAGTCCATAGGTGGTACACTTTTTTCGTTTTATATGTAAAATGACCGTCTAAGACACTTTTCGTTCGGTCTCTTACAGTTTTTTCTCTGTACGAGGCCCTTCCGCCGTAGATAAATTCAATTTAAATTTCTTTTATTATACCTCCAATGATAATACATACATATGTGAAGTCCATAGGTGGTACACTTTTTTCGTTTTATATGTAAATTGACCGTCTAAGTTAATTTTCTTTCGGTCCCTTGCAGTTTTTGCTCTGTACGAGGGCCTTCCGCCCTAGATAAATTCAATTTTAATTTCTTTTATAATACCTCCAATGATAATACATACATATGTGAAGTCCATAGGTGGTACACTTTTTTCGTTTTATATGTAAAATGACCGTCTAAGACACTTTTCGCTCGATCTCTTACAGTTTTTGCTCTGTACGAGGGACTTCCGCCCTAGATAAATTCACTTTTAATTTCTTTTATAATACTTTCAATGATAATACATACATATGTGAAGTCCATAGGTGGTACACTTTTTTCTCTTTTATATGTAAAATGACCGTCTAAGACACTTTTCGTTCGGTCTCTTACAGTTTTTGCTCTGTACGACTGACTTCCGCCCTAGATAAATTCACTTTTAATATCTTTTATAATACCTCCAATGATAATACATACGTATGTGAAGTCCATAGGTGGTACACTTTTTTCGTTTTATATGTAAAATGACCGTCTAAGACACTTTTCGTTCGGTCTCTTACAGTTTTTGCTCTGTACGAGGGCCTTCCGCCTTAGATAAATTCAATTTTAATTTCTTTTATAATACCTCCAATGATAATACATACATATTTGAAGTCCATAGGTGGTACACTTTTTTCGTTTTATATGTAAATTATCCGTCTAAGTCAATTTTCGTTCGGTCTCTTACAGTTTTTGCTCTGTACGAGGGCCTTCCGCCTTAGATAAATTCAATTTTAATTTCTTTTATAATACCTCCAATGATAATACATACATATTTGAAGTCCATAGGTGGTACACTTTTTTCGTTTTATATGTAAAATGACCGTCTAGGAGACTTTTCGTTCGGTCTCTTGGAGTATTTGCTCTGTACGAGGGCCTTCCGCCCTAGATAAATTCAATTTTAATTTCTTTTATAATACCTCCAATGATAATACATACATATGTGAAGTCCATAGGTGGTACACTTTTTTCGTTTTATATGTAAATTGACCGTCTAAGACACTTTTCGTTCGGTCTCTTACAGTTTTTGCTCTGTACGACTGACTTCCGCCCTAGATAAATTCAATTTTAATATCTTTTATAATACCTCCAATGATAATACATACGTATGTGAAGTCCATAGGTGGTACACTTTTTTCGTTTTATATGTAAAATGACCGTCTAAGACACTTTTCGATCGGTCTCTTACAGTTTTTGCTCTGTACGAGGGACTTCCGCCCTAGATAAATTCACTTTTAATTTCTTTTATAATACTTTCAATGATAATACATACATATGTGAAGTCCATAGGTGGTACACTTGTTTCGTTTTATATGTAAAATGACCGTCTAAGACACTTTTCGTTCGGTCTCTTACAGTTTTTGCTCTGTACGAAGGACTTCCGCCCTAGATAAATTCACTTTTAATTTCTTTTATAATACCTCCAATGATAATACATACGTATGTGAAGCTCATAAGTGGTACACTTTTTTCGTTTTATATGTAAATTGACGGGCTAAGTCACTTTTCGTTCGGACTCTTACAGTCTTTGCTCTGTACGAGGGACTTCCGCCCTAGATAAATTCAATTTTAATTTCTTTTATAATACCTCCAATGATAATAAATACTTATGTGAAGTCCATAGGTGGTACACTTTTTTCGTTTTATATGTAAATTTACCGTCTAAGACACTTTTCGTTTGGTCTCTTTAGTTTTTGCTCTGTACGAGGGCCTTCCGCCCTAGATAAATTCAATTTTAATTTCTTTTATAATACCTCCAATGATAATACATACATATGTGAAGTCCATAAGTGGTAAACTTCTTTCTTTTTATATGTAAATTATCCGTCTAAGTCAATTTTCGTTCGGTCTCTTA
>JAPYXD010000541.1:0-61899 GCA_030998225.1 Diplolepis rosae
GAGGGGCAGCGGCGCGCGCTGCCCTTGTTTCTTCCTCGTTGCTCTTGCACGCAAGAACGACACGTCCCACTTCTCCTTATTCTCCTCGCTTCCTTCATGCAATGCTATTTTTAGATTTCACGCTTTCGGTTATCGAGTCGGAATTGAGAATTGTGTATTTCTGTTGAAACCGTGCAAAAAAGGCGCGAAGCAGACGACAATTTCAAATTTACGAAATATGTTATTTAAGAGACAACACTTTTTTTCCGATATTTTGGAAAAAATCTGCCTAAAATAAAAATCTGAAATATCGTGTAAAATTTTATAAGCATTTAAACACTTCAAAAATAAACTTTCAGTAAAATTTGATGCCAATAAATGTACCAAATTTGAATCAATATATATTTTCCTATTCAAATTCCCATACTTCTTATCAATTTTGTGCATTTAAAAACTTTTTAGTTAGAGAGATATTTTCTATTAAGAAGAGATAAACATAAAATTCAAGTTTAAAATTTACATTCTCAATTTTATGTTAGAAATATTTTCATCTCACATTTTTGTAGCCTAAGCACAGACTTTTCATTAAAAAAATGAATTGGTCTATGGAAAGGAAAAATTTTTCTAACGGATGTGGATAAATTAAAAAGCTAAAATATGTGTTCATTGATATCTTCAAATGAACATGTAAATATTTACCGATATCAAATTTTACATGAAAATTTTTGTTCGATTTGTTTAAATCTTGTTACAATTTGACAAGATCATATGGACGAGTTCAATTTTTTTAATGAAATGTTTTGTAATTTTTAATTTGTCTGTTCTTCTGAAATCGGAGGAAGATTTGAACAATAAACAACAAATTTTCCAATGTAATTCAAGGTCAATAAATGCTTAAAGTTTTATATGAAAATTTTAATTACAAAATTTTGAAGCTTTGTAACTATAACATTTTTTGGAATTTACATCTTCTACATGACAATTTGTATATATATATATAAACTACCATCGGAAATTACAAAGGTTGACCTGGAGTTTCAAGTTTCGTTAAAGTGATTTATTTTATAGAAAGATATTACAAAAGAAATTTTAATTTAGATCTCTTTGAAGGAAATTAATAAGTATGTAAAAAAATTAAAATTTTAAAAGATTTCTTCTAGCATGTCTTCATAGTGATTTGTTAACCTAATTAAAATATTTTTAGAAAGTCTTTTCTGGATTCTATATGCTGGGGTTGAACATGTTACAAAAAGTCGTGTAATTTTAAAAATGTGTATCCCCATACCAATGAAATCTTAAAGTGTGCTGTTCGATAAAATATTAGATATAATATATTTTACTTTTGAATAATGAAACCTTTTATTTATACTTATATATTGAAATTTTCATTTATAATATGTTATGTATTCTGAAAGTTTTTTCAAAATGTTTTATTCTAAAGGATTTATTTTCAGTTTTACTTCATACCAAATTAAAGTTACTGTACGATTTCGTGTGCTAATTTTGATATAATTTATGTATTTTTCAAATATTTAAACCTTTTATACTCAAACATTCAGAATTATTTTGAATTCAAAATGTTTTAATAAATTGCATTGGCTTTAGGGTCCATAAATGAAGAAGTCTATTATAAATTAAATCAAGGGTCATTACAATTTACTATTTTAATTGTTTTAATAAAACATTGAATAATTTAAAAACATTAAACATATTAATACGTTCATAGTTACATACTTAAGTTTAAAGAATTTGAAAATCTTTCTGTGGAAAAAAGACGTTTTCGAATGCACCGGGATTCGAGCCCGGGTATTTCGATTTCCGGTCGACTGTATGTACATTCGTGTAAAAATATTAAATATTTTGAAAATGTTTTTTCAAGTATTTTACTTTATAGTAATGATTTGTCGAATTTACTTCACACCGAATAAATCTCAAAGTGCAAGATCGCATGCGAATTCAAATACAATTTATGCATTTTTTGTAATATTTAAAACCTTTCTTTACACAGACACTTCCATCGGAAATTAGAGGTTCATATGCTATTTAAGCTATTGTTAAAGTAACTTAATTTTTATAATAAAAGGTTAACATTTTTTCATGATGCTAAAATAAAAGTTAACACAGTTTTGCTTCTAATAAGCCCAAGTTAAGAGCATAATATTAATTTTGTAAAAATATACTACAAAAAATCTGCCCGCTTCGTGGGCACATTCTCATCGCGCGCTTCGCTTGCAAGTTTGAGCACGCCTGGGGCGCGTGATTCGATCGTCGCACTCGGTCTTATATTAAGGGTCGATATAAGTCCTGTTTCATTATTATTTAAATTTATTACTTGTAATTTGATACTTAAGTTCAAGTCAATTTTATAATATTATCGATGTGAATTACATTTTCTCAAAGTTACTAAATTTGTTTTTGATTTCAAATGAAAAAAGAAATTCAATTTACTTCAAGCTCTATATCAGCCTTAAAGAACACATTCTTATCATGAAACTTGCGCTTCGCGATCGATTTTCTGTATACATTTCTGTAACTTTCTAATAATTTACAAGATTACAAAAAATCTATTTTCTTCCAAATATTTAAAAAAGGAGGAGAATTCATAGACTCTTTTAGAGAAAACGATTTTTTGTATTATCGCTTATTTTGTATCACACATATTTTGGTTCAAAAATGGAATTTTTTATTTTCAATATTGTATTTTTTAAAACCAAAACATGAAATATATATCTTGTCAAAATAATGGAATTTTTGAATTTTAATCGTATTTTTTCAAATTATAATGAAAAATATACGTTTTATTAGAAACTATATCTGAAAATATTTGTATATATTATTGAAACGAACAACTTTCCATTCTTACGTTTTTTTCGTATTTCACATATTTCAGTTAAAAAATTGAATTTCGGATTTTCAATGGTATTTTTTTTTTAATTAAAAAGAAAAATATACATCTTATGAAAAAATGTTGCAGTTCAAACTTGTAGATCTTTATATCATATAGGTTTGGTTTCGTCGGTCTTGTGGTCAATAAAACAACATTCTATAAAAAACTCCTTCATTATATTTGGTCAAAAATTCTCCTATGTTTTCAACCTCACTGCGGGTCTTTTTCAAGGAATATATATGTCACTAAAAATTGAACAAATCAATTTACCATCAAATTTCTTTTTCCAAAGAGAACTATTTTATATGTTGTGTTGATATAATAAATAAGTACTTACATAAATTACAAAAACGAAAGCACACATGAAGATTCAGTCTTATTCTTGAAAATGTTATTAAAATTAAAGCCTCAAAGATTGAGGGCTTCAATAATTTAAACTTACATTATAATACGGTGTGTAAGTACAATCCGATGAAGCAACGCAAACTGTAGGATAGAGAGACGAAGATACTATAAATTGAATTAAATTCACCAATGAAAAGTGTGCTAAAGCTTGAGAACACAATCTTGAAAATCATATGTTAAATAATTTCATGGCAAATTCGATTAATATTTATAATTTCAGCCTTATAATTTATTGAAATATTAATATTTTTATTGATATAAATTGATTCAATAATTTTTCTTTAATGTTGTTTTATTGACCTTAAGACCGACGAAACCAAACCTATATGATATAATAATATAACGGTCGAAGAAATGGTCATCCGTTCATTAGAAAGGAAAAAAAACAAACAAAAATTCTGGCCTGTTTACAAATTTCTAAGTTTTTCGTTCATTTTATCCGGTTTTCTATATACAGTGAATTCTACATATTTTTTCCAATTCGTGTTGTTGCTTACTGGACTTCTTCATTTTGAATTGCAGGCAATGAGATACGTTTTTGAGTTTCATTATTATCCTTATTTTAACTATCTTCTACATTTTTATCTTTTACGAAAATTTTGAATTAATCTTTTAATTTATGGCACTGAAGAGGGCCCCCGCATATGTAGCCGAAACGTTTGTCTTCTCTCTTTTTTTGCGTTTTTTATGGTAAGTAGCATTGATAATATTAATAGAAGAAAATAAATTCTGTGAATTTTGGGTCAATATAATAGCAGACATACCATGAAGCATGTCACTTTACTGTATTACTGTTGTAGATCTTTATGTATTAAACCATTTTTTATCATAACTTTTATTCGTATCTCGTATAATTTAACTGGAAAATGGATATTGACTTTTTTCAAGTTTAATACTATATCTTTCTTAAATTTATTTTAATTGCAAAATATTATCAGGATAATTAGTAGAGATTTACGAGAATTATCAGAAACCAGTCTTAAAAATTTTGATTTTTTCATAAAGTTTTTTTCAAAACACAAAAAATGCTCCTATTTTGACAATTTTTGTCGGATGTAGCTGGTTAACGAACTTGTCTTTACTTTTTCAGCTGCGATAATGTATGCATAAGCTCAATTCAATCCGACAATTTTTTTCTATCCAGAGTTATCGAGTATATGACCTATTACTACTGCAGACGGGCAGACGAACAGACAGGCAGACAGACACTTTCGTAAAAACCGTTTTTTCTGACTCAGGGGATCTCAAAACGTAAAGATTTGACGAAAATTCCGAAAATTATTTTTCACATAAATCCAAAACCTTAATTCTCATATGATGAGAATCTAAAAGACATCAAATTTAGATCTTTCTTAATAATATTTGTTGTGACTTTACAACACGAGTTTTAATTGACGACGGAAGAAAAAATCTGTTTCTTGTAAAACGTGCCGTTACTGAATTTTTAAGGATTATTTTATAACTCTAAGCTTTCAATCACCAAAGACTCATTTAACTGAATCTTGAAGAAAACTAGAAACTGTATAAGTTTAGGAGTTTATGTTTATTAGCGTAATACCGTACACATTAAACTCAAGCATAGGTCTGCCTTAATCCCATAATAGGCTCACACAATGGTCACTGCGCCTCCCCTGTCTGGGATTTCAGCAGTATATTGAAATTCGCCTTTTTCCCAATGTTTACGATTTTAACCATCGTCCACCTTTTGAAATTGTCACCCCCACTTAATGCGTATTTTCACTACTTCTACCAGCTCCTTAAGTTAGTTGCATTTTGTAATCGAATGAGTTCTCTTGATCTCAAGAACTCTTGTAATGTAAACTCCTGTAAGTTACTTAAAGCTTACAGTATATATTATCTTTAAAATTGTGTTCCCTTTCTCTTTTTGTTTATATTAATTAAATCTTAATAGAAATTATCCATTTGTTGATTTCTTAACCTTGCTCATTAATAAATAATAAGGGATCTCTCAATTCAAACGTTTTGAGAGATTTGGTACGGCTCTTCAGTCAACGTGAATTCTGAGTCAGCAGCACGGCTAGCAACGAACAACATTTTGGTCCTTCGAGCCGGATCCAGCTTCAATGGATAAACGGCATCATCGCTTACAATCAAATTAATGAGCAAGTCAACGTTGTCATCCCTGACATCAACTTAAATAAACGGAAAGCGAAGATTCAACGTATAAAAATCTTCCAGAAAAAACGAGTGGGAATACATATTATCAAACAACATTAAATTAGTCAAATATTAATTAATGATTGTTAACAAAACGAGAACGTAAACAACTAACAGAACGAGAACTTGAACGAGAATTTAAACGAGAAATTAGACGAGAACTTGAACGAGAATTTGAACGAGTACTTGAACGAGAATTGGAACGAGAATTTGAACGAGTAACCGAGCGAAAACGAAAACAACATCCAGAGATTCGACGAGAACGAGAAATCTTAACGTGAACGTAAAATCAGCAGTGAATGTGGAGTGTTAGAGAATTGTAAAATTTAACAGTGTATGGTGCATTATAATATTGAATTTATAATATTTGTGTAGTGTCCCATCACCAGAGCATCAAAAGGGTAAGTCTTGCATGTTTGTTTTTTTGAGTCATACTTATATTTCGAAGTGACCGTACATTCTCATTATTTCATATTTGGCGTACCCTATCTCAGTTGTATAAAATGTCGAATGAATCTCGTATCAGCAAACTAGAAAGGCTTCGAGGTGCCTTAAAAACAAAATTAACGCGATTCGAAAATTTTCTTAACAGATCTCCGGAAGAGATAAATATAATAGAGTTAAAACGTAAAATTACAGTAGCAGAAAATTTAAAGGATAGTTTCGAAGATAAGCAAACTGAAATAGAGTCATTAGTATCGGACGCACAAATCGAGGCCGAATATGAACAAATAGGCGATTTCGAAGACAGGCTCTCTACGGCATGCGCGAAAGCACAAACATTACTTAACGAACAGGAACCGATCATTGTGAGCAATCCATCCTTAAATCGATCACCTTCGCGCGATTTCAGCGGTAATATGAGTCCACAGCATGTCGGAGCTAGTGAAAATGTTGTTAATCTTAAATTACCAGCATTAAATTTACCAACTTTCAGTGGCTCTTATGAAAAATGGCCGGGTTTCAGCGACACCTTTAAATCCGCGGTTCATAATGACAAGAGATATACCGATTCTCAGAGACTTATATTTTTGCGTTCCTGTCTGACTGGAAAGGCAGCGGATAGAATAGAATCGCTCAAAACTACTGACGCGAATTATCAAGTAGCGTGGAAAAGTCTTGGAAAAATATTATGACGATCCGACGGCTGTGATTAATAATCACGTAAAATCATTCTTTGAATTACCAAGTTGCACAAATGCATCAGCAACTTCTATAGGAGATCTTTTAAATAACGTGACAAAACATTACCCCGCATTAGAGGCCCTAAATAAACCTTTTTTGCAAGCCTTTCCAATTTATGCAGTAACCTCAAGATTAGATCCACAAACTCGTTTAAAGTGGAAAGAACACATTCAGGGTAATACCTCTCCGACAATGGAAGAATTACTCGAATTTTTGCATTGCCGAGAAAAAGTATTAGAAACAAATAGACTACCAACGAAAATCGATAGATCCGAAAGGAACGTGTCGCGTAGTGATAATCAGAACCGTAATCACCACAACGGTCAATCAAATTATCAATTAAATTCAAATCGACCAGCCGTAACTTACGCGGCAATGAAGTCCTTTTGTTATATCTGCAAAGGCGCACACTTTACGCAAAGTTGTGAAAAATTAGTAAAAGCAAATTTATCTGAACGTTTAAATATCGTAAAAAATCTTAATCTCTGTTTTAATTGTCTCCGATCAAATCACTCGGTGGAAAATTGCAATGCGAGTATGTGCAAAACGTGTAAAAGAAGGCATCACACACTTTTACATCGAGACGACGATGTAAAAATGTCAGCTCAAGTAAATCTTGCCAGTTTACACAGTACAACTCCCTCCCAGGTTTTATTATCGACAGCAATTATCCACATACTAGATCGTGAAGGCAACCTCCATAAGTGTAGGGCTCTGCTTGATAACGGCTCACAAGTACATTTTATAACCGAGAAACTAGCGACAAGATTGGGACTTAGACAACGTGAGCTTGAGATTCCTCTCGGCGAAGTAAATCAAATGAGTTCGAGCGTCAATAAAATAACAAATAGCACTATTCAATCGCGGTTAAATAAATACTCTGCTTGTCTGACATTTCTGATGACGCCAGAAATTAACGAATATACTCCAAGCGAACCAATAAGCAGAGTTGCTTTAAAAATCCCTTTCAATATCCATCTTGCTGATCCAGAATTCCACATATCCGGATCAATTGACGTTCTTATTGGAGCTGAAATATTTCTGAAACTACTATGTGTCGGACAAGTATCTCTGGCGAATAATAACGTGATTCTACAAAAAACTCATCTCGGATGGATATTGGGAGGAAAAATTCCGGGTCCGAAGCTTTCAAATGTATCTGCTTGTAATTTATCATTAAATTTACTACATAATAAAATATCGGAATTTTGGGAAATTGAAAATGGTCCTCACGACAAAACATTATCAAACGAGGAAAACGAATGTGAGGAACATTATATAAAAAACACATCGCGCAATCCAAAATCGGGACGATATATCGTAAAACTTCCTTTTAAAGAAAACGTAAACGAACTCGGTGATTCATATAATAGAGCACTTAAGCGATTTCATTCGTTAGAACAATCTTTATCCAAGGAATCAGATCACAAAACACAATATATTACCTTTATGAAGGAATATGAAGAACTAGGCCACATGAGTGAAGACAAAACAGCTTCTATTCGTGACGGTTACTTTTTACCGCATCATTCGGTAATAAAGCAATCGAGTTTAACAACAAAGCTTCGAGTCGTTTTTGATGCATCGGCAAAAACGTCAACCGGAGTCTCATTAAATGACACACTCATGGTAGGCCCTAAAGTTCAAGATGATTTGTTCTCCTTACTCGTCCGTTTTCGATCACACACATATGTGGTAACAGCCGATATTGAAAAAATGTACCGGCAAATCGAATTGCATCCAAGTGATCGAAAATATCATAAAATATAATAAATATAATATAATAAAATACCGTTACCTATGGGACTTCGTCTGCGTCCTTTTTAGCTACTCGATCATTAATTCAATTGGCTAATGACGAATCAGAATTGTTCCGAAATGCAGCTATCGCATTAAGGAAGATTTTTATATGGACGATCTTTTATCGGGAGCGCAGACACTCGAAAAAGCGAAACGACTGATTGATGAATTAATACAAGTTACTCATAAGGGTGGCATGAATTTGAGACAGTGGGCCTCAAATGAGCCTGACCTTATGAATAGCTTATCAGAAGAGGTTAATGGCTCGCATATGTGTTTGAATTTGGGAGATACAACTAAAACACTTGGTGTTTATTGGAATCCCAAATCAGACTCACTGATGCACACAGTAAATCAGGCAAAAATCGAAGAGCCAGTAACAAAGAGAACGATATTATCGCAAATCGCTCAGCTATTTGACCCACTAGGATTGCTAGGACCAGTTATCTTACAGGCAAAATTGATAATGCAATCTTTATGGTTATTAGAACTCGGATGGGATGAGTCTGTGCCACAGCAAGTGTACACAGCCTGGCTTGATTATCGAAATCATTTGCCTCTCCTTCAAGAGTTCAATATCAAACGTAAAATACTAATAGATGATTACAGATCACTTCAAATACATGGTTTCTGTGATGCTAGCGAAAAGGCTTACGGAGCCTGTATTTATCTTCGATCGAGTGATAAAAACGGGGTAATATACACGAATTTAGTGTGTTCAAAATCGCGAGTCGCACCTCTGAAGAAACTAACACTACCACGTTTAGAGCTTTGTGCTGCTCTTTTATTAGCACACTTATTAAAAACCGTCTCTCATGCTTTACGTAGGTTATCTGTAGAAAAGGTTGTCCTGTGGTCAGACTCGACAATCACGTTACACTGGATTAAAAGTCCTCC
This sequence comes from Diplolepis rosae, assembly GCA_030998225.1. NCBI lineage: Eukaryota > Metazoa > Arthropoda > Insecta > Hymenoptera > Diplolepididae > Diplolepis > Diplolepis rosae. The sequence goes on from JAPYXD010000541.1 coordinate 9,332, forward strand.
ACACACACTTAAAACATTCGTGTCAAACAGAGTCGCCAAAATTCAATCAATTACGGCTGCATGTGAATGGCGTCATGTGCGTACGGAATATAATCCCGCGGATTTTGTCTCACGAGGTCTCTCACCAAAGGATTTTATTCATAATTCTCATTGGTTGAACGGCCCAATATGGCTCAATAAAGAGGAAGAAGATTGGCCTGTATCTGTTTTAGAATTTGAAAGGGTTCCTGAACAAAGGAAAGCATTTGTAAATCTAACGTGTAGAAACGAAACCGAAAACGAAGGCTCAAATTATACAAACGAAATAGCGAATACCCTCTTTCAAAATCTAGGAAATTTTTCCAAACTTATACGCGTAGTAGCTTATATTCGAAGATTTATTGATATCAAGGTTCGCAAGATAGGTATAAATGGCATTCTCTCTTCTAACGAACTTAAAAGAGCAACGATATAGTGTGATATATAGTGTAGTAAAACTCGTACAACGCGAAACGTTTTCAAGAGAATTAAAAATCCTAGAAGAAGGAAACCAGATCGACGGACGGTTAACTCCCCTTAACCCTTTCTTGGACTCTGAGGGTCTTCTCAGAGTGGGAGGTAGGCTTAGACACTCCGATCTCACATATTCGCAAAAACATCCGATTCTTCTACCGAAAAATCATAATTTAACGCATCTTATTATTCGCGATCAACAATTGAAACTGCTTCATTCTGCCACGCAAGCAACACTTAATGCTATTCGAAACAATTACTGGATCGTTAACGGAAAAAATACAGTAAAAAACGTAATTCGTAAGTGTGTTGCTTGTTATCGCGCTAAACCACAATTTCCAACTTACGTGATGGGAGAACTTCCCAAGGACAGAACTGTCTTCGAGAGAGCCTTTAAACATGCCGGAATCGACTACTGTGGTCCCTTTTTCATTAAAGAAAAAAAACATAGAAATCGAGTCAAGGTGAAAATCTATACCGCTATTTTTGTTTGTTTTGCTACGAAGGCGGTGCATATCGAAATCGTCAGTGATTTGACAACTGAAGCTTTTCTAGCATGCTTAAAAAGATTTTTTGCAAGACGCGGAATAAGCTCTGATCTTTATTCCGATAACGCGACTTATTTTAAAGGTGCAAAACGTGAATTAGCGGAATTATATCAATTCTTAAACAATGAAGAAAATATCAACGAAATCTCTTGTAATCTTGCGAATTATGCAGGAATCAATTGGTATTTTACTCCTCCGCGTTCGCCACATTTCGGCGGACTCTGTGAAGCCGCGGTAAAATCTTTTAAGCACCACTTTACTCGCGTTATCGGAGAAAGAATTTTAACTTATGAAGAATTCACGACCTTTTCAACTGAGGTAGAGGGTATCTTAAATTCACGCCCTTTAACACCTATACCTTCAGACCCAAACGACTTAGTTGCTCTCACCCCAGGTCACTTTCTTATAGGTGACTCAATAACAAACGTGCCAGAGCACAATTTGATGATCGTGCCGCCAAATCAACTATCCTCTTGGCAGCAGGTTCAGCGAATAAAGCAACACTTTTGGGCTCGATGGAACAAGGAGTATCTCCACGAGCTAGCTGTGCGTAAAAAATGGCATAAAGGTGCCACTCAGAACATTCAGGTCGGCAAACTAGTAACGATTCGAGATGATAATGCACCTCCTATGCGATGGAGCTTAGGCCGTATAATTGCCGTTCATCCAGGAACGGATGAAATTGTTCGAGTGGTAACGATCAAAACTGCACAAGGCGAATATAAGCGTAGTATTAAAAATTTGTCCCCACTACCAATCGACGTTATATGATACTTCTAATCACTGAATTATATGTATTTAGTATTAAGATGTATGCAATTTACAATCATTTCAGCGATATATTCATTTTTTATCAACTATCTCGCCTGGTATGTTAGAACTCCTTTATGATTAGCTCTGATTTTCTTATGCTTAAACTATTATTAGTCTCCGTATCCTATTTATATCAATTGCTTGACTATAATTGTTTAACAAATTCTAAAGTTGATGTATTATAACTACCACCTTTGACCAATTGCTTTGAACATGACAGTTCAAGGGGGCCGGCATGTTGTGACTTTACAACACGAGTTTTAATTGACGACGGAAGGAAAAATCTGTTTCTTGTAAAACGTGCCGATACTGAATTTTAAAGGATTATTTTATAACTATAAGCTTTCAATCACCAAAGACTCATTTAACTGAATCTTGAAGAAAACTAGAAACTGTATAAGTTTAGGAGTTTATGTTTATTAGCGTAATACCGTACACATTAAACTCAAGCATAGGTCTGCCTTAATCCCATAATAGGCTCACACAATGGTCACTGCGCCTCCCCTGTCTGGGATTTCAGCAGTATATTCAAATACGCCTTTTTCCCAATGTTTACGATTTTAACCATCGCCCACCTTTTGAAATTGTCACCCCCACGTAATGCGTATTTTCACTACTTCTACCAGCTCCTCAAGTTAGTTGCATTTTGTAATCGAATGAGTTCTCTTGATCTCAAGAACTCTTGTAATGTAAACTCCTGTAAGTTACTTAAAGCTTACAGTATATATTATCTTTAAAATTGTGTTCCCTTTCTCTTTTTGTTTATATTAATTAAATCTTAATAGAAATTATCCATTTGTTGATTTCTTAACCTTGCTCATTGATAAATAATAAGGGATCTCTCAATTCAAACGTTTTGAGAGATTTGGTACGGCTCTTCAGTCAACGTGAATTTAATAACTCTAAAATTAATTAACATTGTCAAAAGTCTGTAGTCTCATTTCAAAGGTAAGTTTTCATAGTATTTTTCTAACTAATTAAGATGTTTTTGGAATTTTTCTGCTAGATTCTGCTCTAGAATCAAAGATGGTAATGAAAAATCATCAAATTTCAAATGATGATTGTACTACATTCATTTGAAGAATTCAAAAAATTTGCTTCTTTCGCAAATTTTATATTCGCTTATCGTCGTACATTTATTTATTGTTTCCTTGTCAGTAATTACATATGAGTCTCTAAATTTTATTAAATAGTCATGGTCGGGAATTACTGCAAAATATAGGTTTTGGATAGGATAAGGGATAGGTATAATATGTTTGATGGTACCCTCTTCCTGTTCTATAATGGGAATTTTGACGGTTGTAAGGTGTAGTTGGCTTTACAGTTGGCCATTGCCGCTATTAGAAGTACTAGAGTCCTCATCTAAAAAATAAGGCATACACTGATCTATGTGTACTCTCAGTATTTTATCTTTATTCCTAATGCGTAGATTATTATTATCTAGGTAATCTATAACTTCGTAAGGACCTTTCCAGGATTGTTCTAATTTATTTTGTTTGGTGTTGTTAAGGATTTTGACTAGGCTTCCAGGCTTGTATAAAGGATGTGTTCTTATTATTCCTTCATCTAATCTTTTCTTAGTTTTTTCTAATTCTACTTGGATTCGCTCTCTAGCTTTTCTGATGTTTTCCTCGTGTTTTTTCCTCCATTTTCTAATCAGATCTTTATGGGTTAAATTGGGTGAGTTTTCAATTTGAGATGGTATATTTGGTAATCTTCCAAACGTGAGTTCAAAGGGAGTGAATCCCGTGGTTTGATTTACTGTTGAATTTATTGCGAATGTTACATATTTTAGATTTTCGTCCCAGTTATTCTGATTTTCTGCCATGCTAGTTTTGATCAGATTATTCAGGGTTGAGTGCATTCTTTCAATGTTTCCGTTGGATTGTGGATGGAATGCTGTAGATTTAATATGTTTGATTTTCAAAGCTTTCTCAAATTGATCCATTAACTCAGATAGAAAGTTAGACCCTTGATCAGTGAGAATAGTTTTAGGGGATCCATAAATGTAAATATATTGTTCTATCAGAGCTTCTACTATTGCTGTTGAGGTTTCACTTTCTAACTTTATTAAAGTGGTGTATCTGGTCAATCTATCCTGAATACTAAGTATGTATTTGTTACCTCTAGGTGTAGTGGGTAACGGTCCAAAAATATCCAGTGCTATTTTATCATTTGGATTGAGTGGTATGTCGGGTATTATACTTTCTGATTGATTCTTAATTCGCGTGGTCTTTTGTAGTTGGCATATAGGGCATTTTTTGACATAGTCCTTAATGTCTTGGTCCATGTTGGTCCAAATTCCGATTCTCTTGGCTTTTTCGATAGTATTTTGTTCTCCAGTGTGATCCCTATGGGCTTCTTTAATAATTTGTTTTCGTTCTTCCTTAGTTAATTCTCGGGTTGTAGAGAAACAAATGTGGAAATTCTTATCTGGATAATAGTTTGATAGGAATTCCATTATTTCTTGAATTACTTCTCGCTCCAGAAATGTAAATAGAGGATCTCCAAAGGATAATCTAACAATTGAAAGTTTCCTGTTAACGAATTCTTCGATGAACCAACTTAATTTATACAGCCAATCTTCTTCGTTGTACATAGGCATTTCATCCGTAGTTACTTCTTTCCAAAGTTTGCCGATAGGGTTAGGCTTTGTTTTAATTTTGCCTTTGACTGGTTGTAGTTTCCAATTTATAAAATCCGTATATAAATTAGTATTGTCTCCTGGTGTTTCCGTGATTTCTTCTTCCGTTTCTGTGGTTTCATTTTCTGATGGTTCTCTCATTCGCCTTACGGTTAATTTAATTTTTTCTTTTAATATTTCGTCTTTTGTTATTCGCGGCTTGTCGAATGTTTCTATTTCCGGTGAATGATCTTCCAAGCTTGGTTCTTCTTCTTCAGTACTAATTCCGGTTTTTTCCATTGCTTCTTGTAATGTGTCCTTAGTGATGGGAAAAAGTCTGGATAGACAATCCGCTACTTTATTTTCTTTTCCTTTTACATATTCTATTTCGTATCCGTATTCTTCCATACGAAGTCTCCATCGTAAAAGTCTTGAGCTAGGGTCTTTCACATTGTGTAGCCAAACTAAAGCACGGTGGTCTGTTTGAATTTTGAATTCTTGATGAATTTCCTATAGTAACCTGCAAGTCCTAAAAATGATTGCACATCTTTTACAGTTTTCAATGGTCTGAATTCTTTTATGCAGTTTATTTTTTCAGGGTTGGGTTTGACTCCTTCTTTGGTTATTATGTGTCAAAGGTATTCTAGTTCTGGTTTAAGGTATTCACATTTTCTCAGTTCTAATCTTAGTCCTAACTGGTAGATTCTTTCCATGACTGCTACTAAGTTCTCATTATGTTCCTGAATTGAGCTCCCGAATATCACAATGTCATCTATGTACGCAAAGCATTTTGTTCCGATTAATCCTCTGAATGCATTATGCATCATTCTTTGGAAAGTGGCTGGTGCGTTCTTTAAACCGAAAGGCATGCGATTGTATTCGAAATGTTCTTGGGTTGTAGAAAACGCAGTGTACTTTTTGTCTTCTTCCTTCATCGGGATTTGGTGGAATCCAGCTGAGAGGTCAAAGGCAGATAAGAACTTAGCTTTTCCTAAGTGGTCTAATATATCGTCGATCATTGGTAATGGGTAAGCATCTTGACCCGTGTCTTCGTTAATCTTTCTGTAGTCAATTACCATTCTTAATTTATTTCCTTTTTTCGGTACTATCCATAAAGGTGAGTTGTATGGTGATTGACTTTCTCTTATAATTCCCTTTTGTAACAACCTTTCTGTTTCTTCTAGGGCAAACTGTCGGTGTTTTTCGGGTAATTTGTGGGATCTTAGATTAATTATTTTTCCATTTTTGAGTATTATTTGATGTTCAGTAAGGTTAGTACATGGAAGTGGGTCTGATTCCAATGTGAAAACTTCCGAGTATCTGGCTATTACTTTTTTAATGAATTCTCTCTGGTCTTTTTCCAAATGATCTAATCTTGAAGCTTTCAATAACTCATTCAGTCTAAAGGTCATTTGAGGTCCATTACTTTCATTTGTGATTATTTTTAATATAGGTTTGTAGCTAATCTGGAGATTTACTTCTTTAGGGTAATCCTCACTATTTTTCAATGGGATTTTTATTTGTCCGTTTCGTATAGTGTAGAGTCCGTCGGGGATTTCCTTATCATCTATAATGATAATATCTTGATCTTCTGCGTCAGTAGAAATGGTACATATCTTTTCGGATTTTCCTGGTATGAAATCATTGCTTAGGTGCAAAGGTAGCCTTACCTTATTTAGCACGAGGTGACTGTTCGTGATCGCGTATCTTGGATATTTTTCAAAGAATTTAATTCCAATTATACCTCCTTCTGGTAAGGGAAAATCGTTGGGTACTATGTAGAAAACGTGTTCTTGTCCAAAAAAGTTTAATTTTGTAGAATGTTTAGAGGTATGGCGATCGTTACCCATTAGGAATGTTTTGTGGGTAGATTTCCTTTCGTCTTTATCATCCAATATTTTTTCTTTGATTATGTTTATAGCAGCTCCTGAGTCTACTAATAATCTGTATCTTCCAGTTTTTCTTATGGCATCGATTGTTCGTAATCTTCCGCATATGGAAGAAATTCGGATGATTCCTCGAAGATCAGTTGCTCCGTTATTTCTTCCTCTGTCATGTTTTCCGCTTCTGTTTCTTCCTCTTGGATTGCTCTTACCGGAGGTGGTCGCTTGAAACCATGGCCTGGGGGAAAACCCTGCTTCACTTGGCACTGTGAAGATATATGACCTATTTTGCCGCACTTGAAGCAATTCATTTTAAATCTGTCACTCAGTGGTATGGTACTATTCTGTGCTCTAGGTGTAGTATTTGCACTGAGTCGAGGTGGTCCGGGTGATTTGGCCCATATTTTTACTGGTGGTTTGATAATTTGTCTGACAGGCTGGCTGTCTTTTAACCATGTTTCAGTTTCGATGGCTAATGCTTGAGCCTCGTTTACTGTGTTCGGTTTTAACAGACGTACCTGCATTCCAATTTCTCTTTTTAAATTTAATAAGTAACGGTTAACGGCTTCTTCTTCTTCCAATTCTATTTTAAGTCTTCGTTTAGTGGGGTTTACGTGCTGGGATTGGACTAGGTAATTTATTTCATTTGTTATTTGTCGAAACCTCGTCGTGAAGTTCTGAACCGTTTCTGTTAAGCCTTGCTTGCAGCTTTCTAATTTAGATTTTAATGAAATTAATGAACTGGTTTGTCTCAAATTTTGTCTGAGTGCCGCGTATAAATCTTCATAGGAGTTTATTTGCATATATATAATGGCTTTTTCTGCCACGTGTGTAATTTTCTTTGCTAAAATTAAATCTAAAAGAATTTCTGGTTCTTCGCATCTTATTCTAGCTCTCTTTACCGTTTTTATAAAATCTTCTACTCCCATGTCGTCCTGACCGTTAATTGGCTTTATTGTTTGAATTGTTAACTTGGCTCCCATTTTCCGTTCCTCGTGTGGTGCTGTTGGGACAGTTGTTGGGAAAAATTGTGATTGACCGTAAATATTTTCCTGTCTTGGTCTAAATGTTTCTTTTCTTTGGAATGTTTTTTTTTATGACCGAAGAATGATCGTCTGTCGCTTCTGGTCGTTGCTGGGATTCACTATCTGTTTCTACTGTCCCTGCTCCTCCTAATTTCTTTGATAATCTTGAAATTTCATCTATCCTATTTTCGTTTTCTTTTTTCAGGGCGTTGAATGAGATAGTCAGAGTTTCCATTTGGCTAAGAACCCTTACTAGTAATTCGTCAGTGGTGTAAGAGGGGGACTGGGCCCTGACGGGAGATTGTGCTCGAGACATGAGAGTGGTTGTGATTGGGAAATTTAAAGAGGATGAGTCCGTATCGTAGGATGAGTCAGTTTGATAGAGCGTGCTATCTCGGTGTTTATCAAACGCCAGTGTACCTACTTATCTATTGTTTGTGACTCGGGTGTAGAATGTCGCGGTAAAATTTTAAATGTTTATTTTTTAATACAACAAAATGCAGTATAAGTTGCTACAAACTGCTACTGATTTTGAGGTAGTGATACTTAATTTGTTAAGGGTGGCCAGTGCTTGTGAACACACAGAGTATAGCCAACCCGATCTTGCCTCAACTTTACCTCACCTGTACCGTAGTACAGTCGCCGTGCAACGTACGTAAAGAGGATTTATACTCTAAGGCCCAAGATCGATTGAGAAATGTTTACAATACTTTCACTTTCTAGAAGTAATGCTTACTGTGCTACTCGTGGCCTGATGTGGGATCCGTAGACCGCCTGCCTTCCTTGACGTGTCGAAGAGATGAGTCAGCTTACTGTTGAGAACCGGTTGCCTGGCTGGGCGTTGGCTGCTTACGTAGATGCGTCTTCCGCCTGATTGCGGGCCTCGTTCAATTTTAATGGAATCTTTCACTGATAATTTACGTGGTATAGTGGCTACTAAATTCACCAACTAATTTTTATTATCAGCTACTTATTCCTGTTTTCGGGCTTACCGTAGTGAAGTCCGGAGTTCTTCTTATTTTTAAAACTTCGTAAAGTTTCTTTAGCTTCTTGGGTCCGTGGATTCCAAGTCTCGCACAGGTCCGCGTTCTATGTGGATTTTCGTAGAAATTAAAAACCGAGAACTTAAGCGGATCGTGGCAGGATCGCCAAAATGTTATAGTGAAAACTAAACTTTCTATTTTTGGATAGTAGTGACATCAAACTGATGTCACTTTGTATGCTTTATTCGTGAGAGATTTTAGAGAAGAACTGACGAGGCCTGCCTGAACCTCTACATATATAGACAGCTAAACCTAGGAGGGGGAGGTCATCAACCTCTACATATATGGATAACTAAACCTGGGGGAAGGAGGTCATCATCTGGCCTGGTAACACCAGGTCAATCTGTAATTTCCGATGGTAGTTTATATATATGTATACATACGAATTGTCATGTAAAAGATGTTAAATTCCAAAAAATTGTATTCAATGTATTTTATTTTTTAGTAACCGTTTGTCGACTTAGCTTCATATCAAGAAAAGTTTAAGGTGTAAATTCACATATAATTTATGTATTTTCTTAAATCAGCAAACACTTCATTTACATTCATCTATTGAAATTCCCATATGTCTTAGGTAAAAAAAGATAATTTTGCTTCCAAAAATAGAAGAATTATTATTGAAGAGATCATTTCAAAGAAAAGAGATTAATTTCCAAGAAAAATATTTGAAGCATAAGAAAAAATAAATTTAACAAATTTTATTTTTACCCCGACTTTTTTTCTTATCGCTTTAATCCAAATTAAAAAAAAATGATGTGATTCAAATAAATCAAGAATCGTTTTTTCAGGAAAAAGACCTAATACAACCTAGCCGTTTCCATATTTCTAAAATGAATAAGTTTTTACCAAATTCAGTAATTTTTTTACAAGAATTTTGTTTTGGAAATTTTATTTGTAGAAAGCCTTTTTCTTAAAAAAATTATCCGTGATTTCGCAGAATCACATCATTTTCTAAAATTTGGTATGAAGCGATAAGAAAACAAGTCCGGGTAAAAATAAAATTTGTTAAATGCATTATTTTTTATGTTTTAATTTTTTTTCTTGGAAACTAATCTCTTTTCTTCCAAATGATCTCTTCAATAATAATATTGCTATTCTTGAAAAAAAAATTTATCTATTTTTGCCTGAAGTCTAATTTTTGTGGATGAACTACCTGAAATCAGCAAAAACTTCATTTACATTTATTTATCGAAATTTTCATACCAAAGATGTTACCTATTACAAAAATGTTCAAACCCTTCATTTTTGAAACTTGTATTTCATCTTGAATGATATCTTATTATAAAATATTCTCTACATAATTTTTAAAAAAAAATGCCGAAATCGATATTTTGTTTCGAATCTTTAAGCATTTATTGACTTTAAATTTCATTAAAAAATTATTTTTCAAGTATTTATATCATCTTAAAATTTCACAAAATCTTTTAGATACTTATTTCAGATCAATATTTTTCAAAGTATATAGAAAAAAAGTGTAATTTTTTTAATGTTATATTCCGTCATTTTGAATTCTGAGTCTATTTCGCGCCTCCTTTGCATGAAGTCGAGAAAAATACAATTTATGATTTATACTCGACAACCGACAGCGTGAAATCGAAGCGAGTTAGTGGGGATACACTGACATGACGCGCTTCATTGTGTGTGCTCCCACATCTTATTATACAGCGCGGACATTTAATTTTAGTTCGAAAAAGATCCGAAAAAGCTGTACGCAATTGGGGGCGCTGCAAAAGTGATAAACAGTAGCTTTGTTTTACCCTTCAAGTAGTAGCATGAACCTTTCATTTTAGTTCCCAAGAGCATTTCGCAATAGGGCGCGCTGCGGAAAATCACTCGAAATTAAATACATTACTTTAGCAATCTCCCAACTCATCTCTGTGCATGTAGAATATACATAAGGAGACCAAAGTAATGTACATTGACTTCACGAAAAACGAGGAGTTTTCTCTCGGCAGTTCATAAATTCATTGAATTGTTAGAGCTTCCCGAACGCGGCGCTTGTATACTATCATGTACTTCCGTCCAGAGCCAAAAACTGTTTTCTATGTGACACGTCGAAAACCCATGTACTATACGCAGTTTTCTACACGCAAAACGTAACATACATCGAATGCGTATCGCAAACTTGCTTTTTTGTCAATAAGGAACCCAGTTCAGTGAATGGTCAGCGAATACACTGACCATATAATATTATAAATAAGAACGGTAATAAAAACATTTAAGTCATTGCAGTTATGATTTTACAATCAAATTTGAACCACTACACTGCCTTCAATGACAGGTACATGACGTTTTTCTAGTTTTTGTAAATGAAAAATGAAATTATTGTATTTGTTCCTACACTTTCTAATTAAAATTTGATCGCCGAATCATAATTGCAATGACATAAATTTCTTTTTTACCGTTCTTATTTATAATATTGTAAGGTCAGTGTATTTGCTGATCATTCATTAAACCAGGTCCGCTAGGGCATATAACTTGTAACAAGATTTTTAACTCCCATTTGATAATTACACATTTACAGAATTTGAATAGAAATGATAATATGTTTACAAAAAAAGCTTCTACTTTCCAATTGGAGAAGAATTTTGGATGTATTTACAGCCGTTGAGGTATGAAAGCGCCTTTATGGTGAAAGTATTTACCTCGAAATGTACTTTACTCTAAAAGCAGACTATTGACAGTCAAATTATTCCTTGCACTATTAAAGGATTTTCTATTCAAAATTGGTATGAGGGAAATACTTTAACAGTTGAAGGATTGTCGTTTCAAATTCTGTCCTTTTACTGTCAAAGTATTTTCTTTGGTCTGTAAATAAAATCCTTTGTCGTACACAGGAAATATAATATCGAGTATAAAAGAAAAAAAATTTTATGATATAACCTTATAGAAAATGGACACAAGCCCAACTTTGACAAATAGGAATATTAAATCGATCATTTTCAATACTATAATAACGACCTGTCTTAGATTTCCACTTAAAGAAATTTTAAGATACAACTGTAATGGGTAGGAACTTAAAAACAGTTTTTTAATGAAATATTGCCGAGTTACCTATTTGGTACTCAGATATCTTTATTTAAAATATAAGATCGTGTCTTTGGAAGAGACTGAACAGAACTGCTGAGCCGGCCTGTGACTCTACAATATATAGGCCTTAATCATACTAAAAGGAGGAGTATGCTGTGCCATCGCGTTACATGGCACAGACCTCGATCTTACAGAGAGAGAGTATAATATTGTGTTATAAAAGGGAGAGTGTATTGTTGCGTTAGAAAAGAGAGAGTATATTTTCCCATTGCATTACAACCTCCTTTTTAGAAATGTTTTTGTCTCTAAAAACTTAAAAACTTAGAGATCAAGGGGTTAAAACTCTGGGTACCTCAATGTTAGATTGACGAATCATCGGTAAAACTTCTTGTTTGTACGTCGTTTCACCTCGGTTACCGAAACTACAATTTGAATAACAATTTCCTATTAATCTTCTTAGAAAGTCGATTATTACAGAATACACTCCAAATTTATGCAGTATTACAGGGGAAACAGGAATCCGTTTGTTCTTTCAGAGGAGGCAAAAGCTTTGATACTTCCCAAGGCGGTCCACATCAAAATGGGGTGGGTATCCTGCAGGGTTCGCAAGAAGAAGGAGCTTAACCGGTGCTATCGGTGCTTTGGCTTCGGCCACATAGCAGCAAACTGTCGTGGGCCAGACCAAAATAGGTGCTGCTGGAGATGCGGCGAGGAGGGACATACTACGGGATCCTGCACAAGACAACCGCGGTGCTATCTCTGTGCCGCAATCGCAGAAAAGCCCCGGAATGATCACATACCGGGGACTAAACGTTGCGCGGCCTTTAGGGAGGCAGCCCCCAATAGGAAGCCTTAGGAAGGCCGCCATGGAGAAGAGATCTGGAGGAGAAAGACCGGTTCCGGGGTGGGATTCCACGGCCTAGAGACAGGGAGGGAGTTTTAGCGGGTAGGGCTGCGCCAGCAGCAGAGTCCCACACACCATACTGTATTGAAATACATACATACCATATTGTAACCAGTTGTAGGACAATTCTTATCAAGTCTGGATTCGTCTATGACCTGTTATAGTCTCTAATAGATTTTCACTTGATGACATAGCTTTATAATTATAACCTGTTATTTTATAAGTATCTGGATTTACCGTCCTGGAGCCAATAGTACCTTTGCCGTAAATTAAGTCTACTCTTTCGATTTCGGTGAATATAGCTAAATATCCGTTACTGACAGGTATGTAAGTTTCTGGTTGTAAGAGATAAATCCCTAGTTTACATTTTCCTTTAGAGTGCTTATCTAACATACTCGCATCAAATGTAGTTTGTTTCAAAGTTAAAAAGTTTGGTTGTTGACGTTTGCAAATTCTCAAACCTTCTATAATTTTACATTTATCAATGTTTTGATATGTTTGATTTTCAAGGTCTCCTCGAACTGCTGCATCATGTCTGATATAAAATTTTATGAGCCTCCGGCGGGGAAACTCGTTTTTGCGTTACAGCTGAGAGTAACGGAATGTTGTGTATTCCGTTACAGAGGAATATAATGTAAAAATTGAACTGCGCATGCGCATATAGTCTTACAGCGGAGCGGAATCTTCTTCTTATTCTTCTTCTTTTTCGTACAGCGTTAGCACCCTACTGACAAAGCCTTGTACATTTGAACTGCGCATGCACTATTACAACAAGCTACTACTATACAAGATCGATAAAATCAAAATGGCTGGGACTATTAGTCGCGAAACATCAAGTGTAATGACTAGCGCCGCAAACAACTACAATACTAGATTAGATTCGAGTGTACGCATAAAAACTCGTATCCGCACCGAAGTCACATAAAATAGAATACGTGCCAATGCACACAATCCGGGAAATTACGAGACTCGCGACAATACCCACAGGACTGATCGCGTCTCGGCTTCGTCTCAACTACGCCTTGGCTTCGATCTCCTGCGAGCATTGTCGTTCGTCACGCAATAACCCTCATTGTGCGCCTAGGAACGTTATATACTATTGTTCTTGGTCAGTCAGAATGGTTTTGGGTGCGCCGAAAATATATATATAAAGATCAATTAAATTTTCGATGATATCTTTAGACGTTTCTTGCTTCATTGGTAACAAAACCGTATATCTTGTGAGTCGATCTTGTATACTTAAGATGTATTTATTTCTTGCCGAGGTTTCTGGGAGTGGACCGTAAATATCCAACGCGATTTTATCGTTAGGTTTGATCGGGATATCCGGAAAAACACTTTTAATTAATTTTTATTGGAAAATTTTTTTGAGTATTTAAAGCACGCCATAATTATATACAATTTTTCACTTATTTATTTCAGCTGAATAATTTACAAAAGATTTGGAAAAAAGGTTTATTTTTCAAATAATATGTTTCAAATTTGACGTCTCTTTCGCGCCTTTTTTGTATGGAATCGGGAGAAACATAAAATCTTAGCAAGCTGTCAATTTTTAAGCAGTTCACCAATACAATCTTTGACTTCATATAGCGATCAAACTTACACAACTTCAAATGTGGCGTGGAGGGCCAGTAGAAATCGCATCGGGGCCTGCACCCGCGGTCCTGCGTCTCGGGTAGACTTGGCTGTCCGCATCGTTCGGGGGAGGAATCTGTTTGTTTCTCCCCTGGGTGGCGCGGCTAGTCGGTTTGCCTAGTGGGCGTGTGGCCGCGGATGGAAGTTCCGAGCGAACGGATGACGGAAGATTCGTACGGGACTTTAATGGAACCAACCACTCGTGAAGTTTAAAGCCGAAAGGCGGTTCCGCGGGTGGTGTATTGGTTCGAGAGAAAGGGTTTTTTGGTTTTAACAGGTATGCCTAGACCCGTCCTAGGAGAGTCCTGTACAACGTCTATAAAAGATTTTGCCATTTTTCCTCCTCACCAAAAAAAAAAAAAAAAAAAAAACATTCTACAAACGTTCTAGGAACATCCCAATGTCCAATGTCCGCAAGACGTTCTTAGAACGTTTTTAGAACGTCTTTCGGACATTGGACATTCGGATGTTCTTTGTAGAATGTTACATAAACGTTTCTAATATGGTGAGCCCATTGGGTACATGTTGAGATTTCTCTGATATGAAATTGAAAAATATTTTTGTCGAATAAAATATCGTTAAAAATTTGTGGAATAATAGCAAAATCATTTACAACACGTGTTATTATAAACATACAAGTCAACCTGTAATTTCTGATGACAGTGTATATATTAAAATTATCATATTAAAGATTTTACGCATTTTGAAATAATTATTTAAAGTATTTTAATTTACAGTAAAAGTTTGTCGAATTATCGTCATACCAAAGAAATCTCAATTTGTAGTTTCGCATGCGAATTCAGATATAATTAATTAGCTTTCTTAAATAATCAATCCTTTCATTAGATTTATACATTAAAAATGTCATAAAATTTTTGAAGTATTCTAAAACTTTTTTTAAAAGTATTTTATTTTTATAATATTGGTCACTTTTATTTAATAACAAAGAATCTCAATGAGTAATTTCGTATACAAATGTAAATATAATTTATTCATTTAAAAAAGAAATAAACCTTTTGTTTACACTTATATATTGAAATTGTCACGTAAAAGATGTTATGTATTTTAAAAAATGATATTTAAAGTATTTTTCTCAATAGTAAAGGTTTGTTGAATTAACTTCATACAAAAAAAAAAGTTTTGTAATTGTAATTTCGTATGTGAATTATAATATAAATTATTAACTTGCTTAAATATTGAACCCCTTAATTAACACTTGTTTATTGAAACTATCATGTAGAAGATTTTACAGATTATAAAATTATAATTTTATGGTCAAGTTTTCAAATTATATCTTCCGTCATTTTGAATTTGGCATCTCTTTCGCGCCTCTTTTGCACGGAATCCAGCAGAGTCGAAAGAAACATAAAAACCGAGCAAAGCTGTCGATTTGTAAGCAGTGCTCTTACACACTGTTGAGTTTCATATAGCAATCAAACCATTCTCACGTACGTACTGCTGTTGGCGTTGTGTGTGTAACGTTCGCGTTTCAAATCTGGACACACTGGGGTTAACCAAGGTAAACTATGTACTCATTTCTGTTGAGCATTCAGTTGACATCGCTGACATCTATCGCATAAATTCTCACTTCACAAAGTGTCCAGGAATTTTTCGTAGCGACATCTTTCAACAAAACTGCAACTTAACTTTCCTTTGCTCGGTGGGTAAGACATACATTTTGTTATAGAACAAGCAAAATGTCACGCACCAAATCAGTTTGAGCGCGAACTGTCGGTAAATTTAAATTGTTTTACACGAAATTAAATCCGGGTATAAGTTCTCCACGTTAAAGAGTGGAAATTCACCTCACCACGAGCAAAGTATATTTTTGACGAATACAAATTAAATTCACAAACACAAATAAAAGGTATAATACTGTGGACCAAAAATAATAAAATAATTTTATGTGCCCTTAATGACGTGGTGGCTCAATTTAATAATCAACATAATAATAATAATAATAATAATAATAATACGTAGACGAAGCAGTGTGCCCAGATCGGACACGCCAACCATTCGCACACAATTACAGGCTACGTGCGTGAGAATAAAGTAGGAGCTGTGAGTTTGGTTGCGCGCGCAACCAACTTCTCTTCTGAATTCGAAAACTCGGAGATGCCGGAAATTCTTCGGGAGACTTCGGCTCTCTCCTTATTTCGTCTATATATAGCATATATCAGAGATGAGTTGGGAGATTCCTAAAGTAATGGAATAAGAGAATTTCACAAAAGTGGGCATTGCGCAAAAGGTGTACTTTGCGCGTCGTTAAATAATGAAAGTTAGAAATTCCAGAAATGATTTACCATCAGAATTTCTATGGAGTGGCAGCGGCGCGCGCTGCCCTTGTTTCTTCCTCGTCGCTCTTGCACGCGAGAACGGCTCGTCCCACTTCTCCTTATTCTCCTCGCTTCCTCCATGCAATGCTATTTTTAGATTTCACGCTTTCGGTTATCGAGTCGGAATTGAGAATTGTGTATTTCTGTCGAAACCGTGCAAAAGAGGCGCGAAGCACACGACAATTTCAAATTTACGAAATATGTTATTTAAGAAACAACACTTTTTTTCCGATATTTTGGAAAAAATCTGCCTAAAAGAAAAATCTGAAATATTGTGTAAAATTTTATAAGCATTTGAACACTTCAAAAATAAACTTTCAGTAAAATTTGATGCCAATAAATGTTCCAAATTTGAATCAATATATATTTTCCTATTCAAATTTCCATACTTCTTATCAATTTTGTACATTTAAAAACTTTTTAGTTAGAGAGATATTTTCTATTAAGAAGAGATAAACATAAAATTCAAGTTTAAAATTTACATTCTCAGTTTTATGTTTGAAATATTTTCAACTCATATTTTTGTAGCCTAAGCACAGACTTTTCATTAAAAAAATGAAATGGTCTAAGGAAAGGAAAAATTTTCTAATAGATGTGGATAAATTAAAAAGCTAAAATATGTGTTCATTAATATCTTCATATGAACATGTAAATATTTATCGATATTAAATTTTACATAAAAAATTTTCGCCGAAGTATTTAAATCTTTTGTTACAATATGACAAGATCATATGGACGAGTTCAATTTTTTTAATGAAATATTTTGTATTTTTTAATTTTACTGTTCTTCTGAAATCGGAGGAAGATTTTAACAGTAAACAACAAACTTTCCAATGGAATTCAAGGTCAATAAATGCTTAAAGTTTTATATTAAAATTTTAATTACAAAATTTTGAAGCTTTGTAACTATAACATTTTTTGGAATTTACATCTTCTACATGACAATTTGTATATATATGAATTACCATCGGAAATTACAGGTTGACCTGGAGTTTCAACTTTGGTTAAAGTGATTTATTTTATAGAAAGATATTACAAAAGAAATTTTAATTTAGATCTCTGTGAAGGAAATGAATAAGTATGTAAAAAATTAAAATTTTAAAAGATTTTTTTTATTATGTCTTCATAGTGATTTGTTAACCTAATTAAAATATTTTTAGAAAGTCTTTTCTGGATTCTGTATATGCTGGGGTTGAACATATTATAAAAAGTCGTGTAATTTTAAAAATGTGTATCCCCATACCAATGAAATCTTAAAGTGTGCTGTTCGATAAAATATTAGTTATAATATATTTTACTTTTGAATAATCAAACCTTTTATTCATACTTATATATTGAAATTTTCATTTAAAATATGTTATGTATTCTGAAGGTTTTTTCAAAAAATCAGCCTTAAAGAACAGATTCTTATCATGACACTTGCGCTTCGCGCTCGATTTTCTGTATACATTTCTGTAACTTTCTAATAATTTACAAGATTACAAAAAATCTATTTTCTTCCAAATATCTAAAAAAGGAAGAGAATTCATAGACTCTCGGGCTCGGGCAGAGCAAACATCACACTCATGCAATCGCTCTGTTTCGCCCCTTGTAATGTAATATACTATTCCATCTCAATGTTTTTTTCGTATGTCACATATTTTGTTCAAATAATGGAATTTTTGAATTTTAAGGGGGGAACCAAACCTTTTTTTGCACTTCAGGAGTTTATATTCTATTTAAACCTAAGAAATTTATTGAAATGTTAAAAATTGCAAATTTTATGAGTGTTTAAAAAAAATTTCGCGTTTAACTGACGAAATTTTGAGATAATTAACAAAAAATAGTTATTAAAAAAAATTTTTTATGTGATTTTTTGGTTCTCGTAGAAGTGTCACGTCCCGCGACGCATTCGAATGTACTATAGGCACAGGCTAGGTCTAGAGAGAAATCTGGGGAAATTACTAAAAGAGAGAGAAAACCACCTATTGAAAAGAGAGGTATAACTACGTCACACGCAGCGGGAGACTGCGCAACGCGTGACGTAACCAAAAAATATAATATAAAAAGGACACACCGCCAAGGGAAAACTAGTCTTGTGAGCAGAATTAAGTGCGGCATTTTATAAAAAACTAAAAAGGATTCTCAGCGTGAGACAATTATACCGTGCAGTTTGACAGTGTAAAGACCCGAGAGTCATAAATTTACCGTGGTCCGTTTTTCAATCCTTGAAAGGATCTTAGACTCAGTGCCAAAAAGAGTGAATAGTTGTTGTGTCCTTGTCACACCTGTGAATATTCACTCCTTCGCAGTCACACCTGTGGGAATCGCATCGCAGTCATACCTGTGAGGAACATTTAAAGAAACGAAGGGAAATCGTAAAGGTACCGAACTCTCTCTCTCTCTCTCTCTCTCTCTCTCTCTCTCTCTCTCTCTCTCTCTCTCTCTCTCTCTCTCTCTCTCTCTCTCTCTCTCTCTCTCTCTCTCTCTCTCTCTCTCTCTCTCTCTCTCTCTCTCTCTCTCTCTCTCTCTCTCTCTCTCTCTCTCTCTTTCCAACAGACCAGCCCGTGCCTCTAATTATAAATCAATTGTATCGACAATTTAATATTTTCAATTTATAATTATTTTAATAAATTCAATTTTTATTATTTGATAATCATTGTGTCTTTTCATTGACTTATCCTCATCCCTAAGCGAGGATCACTCGATCCTAACTTAAAACGAGGAATCTTCGATCAAAGTAAGTATTTACGTACTTGTGACGTAACATACTTCCTTTTTTTTTATGCATCGGCCGGGAAACACAAGTCAATTGAAATTGAACACATTGGTTCTTAATAATAAATAAATAAATAAATGATTATGAAATATTATTTCAACTTTAAAACTTAAAATTTCAATAAAATAGATTTGTTAGATCACAAAGGGATTTGACCTTGAGGCTAACCTTAATGATTTAATAATCAAATCATTTCTTTGAAATTTTATAATTTATATAAATTGTTTAAAATAAAATAAATTTGAAAAATCACGCAGGGATCTGACCTTGAGGCTAACCTAAGTGATTAAGTAACTTATCTTATTTAAAAAGATATTCTAATTTGTTAACCAAGTTTTGATTTAAGTTAAAACAAACATAAAAAACAGAATATTTTTATTTGCAAAAAAAAAAAAAAATTGTCCAAAGATTTGCACTTAAGTTAACTTTTCCAATATAATAAAAATAATTTCAAATTAATTAGTTGAGTTTGAAATTTTTGTCACTGCCTACATTATCGGAGGATCACTAGTCGCGTGTCAGATAGGATACGTTGTCGACATCCCAGCGCAGTCGAAAGCGTCATTTTTTCCACAGAAAGATTTTCAAATTCTTTAAAATAATAAAAATAATTTATGAATATTTCGAATGATCATTGTTATAAACAAATTTGTTTAATTGTTATAAACAATTTATAAACAAATAAAATAAATTATTTTGATTTTACATAAAGGGCACATGCAGTTGGTAAAGAAAAATATTTTATTATTTTAAGAAATTTATTATTAAAAATTATAAATTTACAAACAATTGAGCGATTATTTATTTAATTTAAATATTTGAAGTAATTATATTTTTATATCATTATTTTATTTTCAAATGAAGAAATACAAATTTCATTTCAAATTATATTGTTATTAAAAATAAATAAACAAATTAAAAATAAATTTTACTAATCTCATTTTATTTTTCTTAAAAAACAAATTTTATATATAGTTTCTTTATTGTTATAAACAAATGAATAATTCAAAATAACAATAAACAATCAACGCTCAATACAAAATATTGTAAATTTATAATGAATCAATGTCAAAACCAAATATCCCTTTAGAATCTACCCCGAAAGTTATAACACGTAGTCAAGCTAAACAAGATAGTCAGCTTGCAAAAATAGTAGATTTAAATCAAAAGGGTAATTTAAAAATAAAACCAATAAGAAATAGAGAATATTCAACTGATAATAAATGCCAAAATATCCCTGATCCAATCCCTACAGAACAAGAATTAGATAACACTCTTAAGTTAGATGATTCAAGTTTAGAAAAGACTCTAATTAATAATCAAAATATATCACGTGAAAATTCAGCAAAAACCAGCGGGTTTCATTCAAGTTTCTGTCCAGATTTAAGCATTGTAACAGGATCTAGTAATCAAGATCAAACTCTAACGAACGAATTATCTTATTTTGACGAATTCAATTTGCTAAGCTCAACGGTAATAACAGTAGATAATAAAATTTTGAAAGAAAGATTGGAAACCTCATTGGCACGCGAATCTATAATTAGTAACAACGATAGCGACGACGACAAAAGCGACACAGAAGTCATAAATCAAGATAATCCCGTAAGAGTAAATAACGAAGAGATGGCCGTGGTCATACCCAACAGCCACCCGAGTCGAAATTTTGGTCCTACTTTGAACCTACAATTGTAGGAGTAAAGAAGGTTTGCAGAGGATCTAAGGAGGGCTCATTTGTATAGCATTGAGGTCCTCTTTTGGTCCTCTAAAGCGGTACATATTTCCATTTTTTGCACTTGTAGGCCTAAAATAGGACGTAGTCACAACCTACTTTGGTACTCTACGTCCTACGCTTAGTGCATCTTTTTGTGATGCGCACGCACCTTCATGGATGTTGTTGATACCGCTCTTTTATTTAAAATTAGGTATTTTCACTTCATTGTCAGATGAATTTATTTCTTCTAAATAGCCGGGGATTTAAACAATAATACTTAATTGCATCGTTTTATGCATTTATTGCTCTTGTTTGACCCCCAGGTACAGAGGAGAAGTCAATTTATCTGGCGAAAAAATGAAAATAGCTAATTTCAAATAAAAGTGCGTGAATAACAACATCCATAAAGGTGCTGCAATCAAAAGATATTTTATTTTAAAATGAGTAAGTTACGAGTATGGACATTAAACATATTATTTTATTTGAAAAAAGGAAAAGATTAAAAAGAACAATCTGCTTTATGAAAATGAATTATATTATATACTTTATAATGTATTACAAATTTTGATAATTAAAAGTAATAATTAATCTCTGAAAAAACCACAAAAGAAGTATTACTTCTTACCATGCTGACTGCAACTAACCCCTCAAACATTCGTTATTTCATGGACAAATAAGCAAAAAAAGTGGTATTCAAGTATTCTTACTTGACTTTTGTCTTTTTTCTACAGAAGAACATTCTTTAAGAGGCGATTTTCTGTTTCGATACTTTCGTTTGTTGGCTGCAGTTTTGTTTATATGAGTTATAAATTTATTTTTATCAAGCATATTTCCAGCCTGCTGATTAGCCCATTCTATAATTCGAAAATGAAGAAAAAATAAGTACGATACGACTAAATGCAAATAATTTTGGAGATTAGAAATGAGCAGTTTACCAAATAATCCTTTGAATAACATTGGATGAATGCCTGGTCGATCTCCTCGTTTTCCTGTAGATGAATAATTTGCTATTGTGTTTCCGTAAATTTCCAAGAGGACTTCTCTAACTATAACTCTCCACTTTTCAGACTCATCTGCTGCATTTTATGCTGTCATATTTATATACGAGATAGTGTTCTCCGATAAATAGAAACCGCAAGATGGTGATATTTCTCGCTATGATGAAACGAAAATAACTTGTTCGAAATAAATAATTTTTTACGTACTTAGTTTAGGGAATCGTAAGAGAATTTACCATATGCGGGCAGCTTGCAGATATTGAAGAGGTATCTAAAAGAGGGAATTAAGGAGTAACATAATTGTTTTTTGTAACTTGTCTATATTAAAATAAAATAAAAATTTAATAAACAGTGACAAAGTAATCTACCTTGAAAATTTCCGTAGATTTTTTAGTCATCTTGTGGGAAACTTGATAAGAATGCTTCATTGTTGCTAGCAAGGCTTCTTGAAATGCTATGTCTCTTTTTGTAACTGTAGGAATTAAAAATAAATACTATTTGTATGATTGAATAGAGTAAAAATAGAGTAAGTATTTCGATAAAAATAGTGATAATAAATTTACGATAATGAAACGTTTCTTTGGTCATATGGTCATGAAACACTTAAACAAATACTGGATGTTTGGAATCGTGTAATTGTCAATCTTTCTGTAGAAACAACCTACGTACGTTCCAACCCCAATGTGGGTCTTCTTCAAGGTAAAAACATAATAACCTAATATGATAAATGTACCTTTTCCAGTAATTGTAGCTGATAAAGCACGAATTACGCCTTCAGAATTTTCTGCATCGGATAAATGATCTTCATATTTCTCATTGCTACTCGTCGATGTAGAAGACGTTTCGTCGTCGTCAAAATCAGTATTTTCTTGAGCGCTATGAGTCTGATCGAGATTTACGAAATTTTTATCCAAATTTTTATTCTCTCCTGGTGTGTATACCATATCATCTTTAGTAGAAATTGATGGTTTATTGTTGTGTAGTGGTACACAGTTTTTTGAAGTACAGGGATCTGAAATCATTCCTTGCATTCTAGGCGAAAAGGAAAGAAACGATTGCACAGTATTATTAGCACTTGATTGAAGGACAGTCGATATCGGTGACTCAAGTCGAGCTTTCTTTTCTGGTTGTAGATTGATGCAAGTAGGAACGATGGACATATCTCCTTTAATTATCGTCTCTGTCTGTCTTTTGTGTGATTTTTTAAAATGTTTTTGTAGTTTGGTTGTTTGGTCCATGTTTTTTTTCTCTTCTATTACTTCTTTTGTAAAAATTTTGTCTTTAGGATTATTTATTTCTCCTTTATCAGTCACAGTCAATGTTTCTAGAAATTCTTTATCCTCTGAAAAAAATAGATTTTATTTAGAGGGATCACATGAATATTCCTCAAATTCAATTTTCTATCAATTTTATTTATTATAATTATTAATTTACCCTAGGTATATATGTATGTTAAATTTTTTCAAAATTTAAATTTATTAACTTCTTATTGACATTTTTTTTACAAATCTACACGAGATGTTATACTAGATGCAAAATATAACCTACAAACAATGTGTTATGATACGGCTTACATATACATTGAAATATTTTTTCCTCGAATTACATTCAGGGTATCGAATAATGTTTTGGTAAAAATGCATGAACTATAATTACCGTTTATAGCGAGTATTTTGGCCTCAGCCTTCGTTTTCCTTCCAGTTTGATGGTCATTCCAAGTCAGAGTTATAAGAGATTTCACTTTCCTTTGGTTTTTAGGAATTAGAGACAATTGAATGGTGTCCTTATATACACTGTTCAACCACCAAATGAGAGCAAATAACTTCTTTTTCGGTGCCATTGTAGACTGAACAAAATAGAAGGAATTTAGAAATAGAACGATCCAAGCTACGCGACACTCTTCAGTAACCAACACTACACTGTTTGAATGAAAATAACATAACCTTAAGCTGTCAACAATTTGAACAATTTATGTTAATTTACGTACAAGTTGCTAGTGTACAGAACTGAAGTTAGTGGACAATATGTCTAAAAAAGCTCTTGATGAACTTGGTGGGCGTCGAAGAAAAGATCGATTACTCTTACTCAGAAATCCTAGAAACGAACATGATGATGTAGAACACGTTCTAAGGCCTTTCTCGCCAGAGGAGGTGTAAGTATCTCTTATATTATACTCTCAATTCGTTATAAATTCTAAATTTTAATTTGTTCTCAATCGTATTAAATTATAGGTAAATTTTTATTTTTTATTTTGTTCTTATGCAAGGTGAAGTTTGAAAATGCGTTTTGAAGCAAAAAACTTTACAATTTCATCTTTCATGCACAAATAATTTCTTATGATGAATTACTTACATTCACTATGTAATTACTAATATAAAAATAATATTTACTGCGTTTACTAATAATATTAGATCATTATTAGGCATATTGACCATGTCGATGTACCGCAAGAAGAAGTTAGAGTAGAAAACCGGAATCGCCATGAGGGA
This sequence comes from Diplolepis rosae, assembly GCA_030998225.1. NCBI lineage: Eukaryota > Metazoa > Arthropoda > Insecta > Hymenoptera > Diplolepididae > Diplolepis > Diplolepis rosae. The sequence continues at coordinate 33,620 of JAPYXD010000541.1, forward strand.
TACATTGATGAACAAAACTATGAAAGAAATCAAACAAATGAACCTGGGTAAATAATAATAGAAAATTATTTATCGTTAAATTTCTGAAAAAATTTGACTTGTTGCAGCAGCACACCTGAAGTTGGCTCAAGTTCTGGAACAAGTATTAAATCCAATTTATGTGTTTATCCGTCATTTATTGAAAAAAAATTTGGGATGAGATAACATTAATTTTGTATTCTTTTAAATAAAATAGGTCAAGTTTTTTCGGCAAACTGGTATTGTATCAAATAACAAGAATGAATATCTTTTTTCTGTTTTTTATTCTTGTGAAGCGTTTTACATATATTCATATTCTGGACTTACATTGACCCTTAATTAATAATTGAAGATATATGTTGATGTTGGTAATTGGCTTTAGGGTCCGAGGCAGTGTGCACAGATCTGATACCGACGCAGTCACAACTACAGAAGCACCTCCTGTCAGTGAGAAGGGAGTAGGGAAAGGCGGTGGCGCGCGCTGCCTCTCTTTCTTCCTCGTCGCTCTTGCACGCGAGAACGACTCGTCCCACTTCTCCTTTTTCTCCTCGCTTCCTCCTTGCAATGCTATTTTTAGATTTCACGCTTTCGGTATTTCGGATATCGAGTCGAAATTGAGAATTGTATTTCTCTGGACTCCGCACAAAAGAGGCGCGAAGCAGACGACAATTTCAAATTTACGAAATATGTTATTTAAGATACGACACTTTTTTTCCCGATATTTTGTAAAAACTCTGCCTGAATTAAGCATCTAAAAGATCATGTAAGCTTTTAAAAGCATTTGAACACTTTAAAAGTAAATTTTCACTAGAATTTGACGCCAATAAATGTTCAAAATTATAATCAATATATATTTTTATATTCAAATTTCCATACTTCTTATCAATTTTGTAAATTAAAAAAAATTTCAGTCAGAGAGATATTTTCTATTAAAAAGAGATAAACATAAAATTCAAGTTTAAAATTTACATTCTCAGTTTTATGTTAGAAATATTTTCATCTTACATTTTTGTAGCCTAAGCACAGACTTTTCATTCAAAAAATGAAATGCTTTATAAAAAGGAAAAATTTTCTAATAGAAATGGATAAATTAAAAGCTAAAATATGTGTTCATTGATATCTTCAAATGAACATGTAAATATTTACCGATATCAAATTTTACATGAAAATTTTTGTTCGATTTGTTTAAATCTTGTTACAATTTGACAAGATCATATGGACGAGTTCAATCTTTTAAATGAAATATCTTGTAATTTTTAATTTGTCTGTTCTTCTGAAATCGGGGGAAGATTTAAACAGTAAAAAAAAACAATTTCCAATGGAATTCAAGGTCAATAAAGGCTTAAAGTTCTATATCAAGATTATAATTACTAAATTTTGAAGCTTTGTAAATAAACTACTTGATTCAGAAAGTAATTCAGCTCTGTAGAGCATTTTTATATTTTGAATTCAAAATCTGTGCTTAGGCCACAAAAAAATAAGATAAAAATTTTTTCACCATAAAACTAAGAATGTAGATTTTAAATTTATTATGTTATATATTTATCTCTTCTTAGTGGAAAATACTCTGCACATAATTCCCTGTTTCGATATTTTTTAAATGTACGCGAATATTTAAGAAATTCATAAGTATTTCACCTTTTTATGAAAATTAAAAATTTCCAAATAACACTTTGATTGACACAGCTAAAAATTCGTCAATAATTGATATATTGTATTGTAAGTTTAAACATAGGACGACTTAAAATTTCACAATGACATTATTTTTCAAGTACTTCTTCAATTTTGAGAATTCTTTCAAAGGTTTATTTCAGGTGAGTGTCTTTTCCTTTTTTTAATGAAAAATTTTATAATTCTAAATTTGACTCATCTTGTATCATTGTAAAAAGATTTTAAAACTTCAAAAAAAAGTTGTCAGTTTAATTCAAAGTCAATAAATATTCAATGTTTGAAATTTAAATATTAAGTGAAAGATTTTCAAGCTCTGGGAATCAACTACTCTAATAACACAATTTTCCTTGTTTGTAAAGCATCTCAATTTTCAAATGAAAAGTCTCCGCATAGGTTACAAAAACGTAAAATGAAAATACTTCTTATTATAAAATATAAAATATCGATTTCAAACTCAAAAATTATTTGTCTGAAATAAACGTCTTGAAGATCTTGTAAAAATAATGGGAATCTAAAATAAACTTTCAGTGAAATGGTGAACTCAATAAATGTTCAAAACATAAATCAAGATATCAGTTTACAAATTTTTAGTTGCGTAAATTAACTACTTCAATTTGAAAATTACTTGAAAAAATATTATAATTAAATAATTTAGGCACATAAAATAACGGTTTAAAATCCACATTCATAGATTCATGGTAAAAGCAGGTCAAATATGCGCACACTTTTAATCAAAACAATGAAATGCTTTACAAAAGGTCGAAATTTTCTTATTGCTGTAATTGATCAAATTTATAAAGTTAAAACAATTTTTAATTGATGCTTTTGCACAAACCTTCAAACATTCATTAATTTAAAATTTTACTCAAAATTTAATCTTTCAGCGTTCAAATATTTTTAAAATTGTACAAATTCTTATAAATATTTATTTTCGGCATATGTTTTTATAATATTCGAAATATAGGGGAGAAGCGGCGAAATTGGCGCACCTAATAGAAAGTGCGAGTTTAAAAAGAAAGTATATGACTAAAAATTATGAAAAAATATTTATTTAATAGCTGGATATCTTTTCTAAACTTTACAATGGATTAAGATTGCATTGAAAATTATTAAAGCAGGTTTTTATTCAGATTTCCGAAGGACTGCACCTGCGTCAATTTACCCGCCATGTCGGGTAAATTGACGCACTAACATTATAATCTCCTCTTGCCACGTATTAGTTATATTTTCATAGATTTAGAATTACATTTCAGTAGCAAAGGTTGATGAAAAGAAGTAGTTATAATTTGAAACTAAATTTGAGATAGTATATCAAGATATGTGAAGTTTTTTATACCTTTATTCACATAAACCAGCCAAAGTTATTTGAATTTGTAATCAAAAGTATATACAATTATTAACTTTAGAAGACTTATAAATAAAAGAAACAATCAATCAAAAATACAAATTTTTTACTTACATTGCTTTCACATCTTAAAATCGAGAAAACTTTCAAAACACTGTCAGACTGCAAATTAATTATTAAAAATCGCTTTTAAAATGCCTTAATACCTCAAACTTAAAAAAAAAATTTAACCACTGATTTTTCAAATGAATATAACCTTACAAAGTGTTACATCAGTTTTGCGAACCACATTACCTCCCATGTCACAAAAAATCTTAAGAAAAAGATTAGCAGAAAAGTCCAGCAACATTCAAATGTATACATCTATATATTAATAATTGTGTACATTCTATTTTCTTTATATTTTCAATCATAAATATCCGAGCACTTGACTTCAGTCACCGGTTTCCAGAAACACAACACGTGTGCCAACTTCGCCTCTGATTTGAATCTCGTATGCGCCAATTTTGCCGCAAGTGTATCGTTCATTAATTAAATACTTTTTACGTAAAATGCTTATTTTTTCATACAGATATTCTATCCTAATCGTAAGATTAAATATCAAAGATTATAAAATCGTTGTATTAATCTAATTCACCCTGAATTACTATTATTTAACGATTTAACTCAATGGCTTCGAACATAACCATTATGACAAAAAACGATTAATCGCAATAAAACTGTATTAAGTAATTAGATTTTTATAATGTTTTCTATCAAATACATATCATACAAGAATGCACACGATAGAACTATTTTTATTTTTTGTTATGTTATCATTTTCTGAAAAATAGGGTGCGCCAATTTAGACGACGCGCCAATTTCGCCGCTTCTCCCCTAAGTGTAATTATTTTAATTGAATATTTCGTAAAATTTTGAATTTTGCTGATCTTGCGAAATTGTTGAAAGATTTGATCAAATTCAAAATCGATATATTCAATTTTATACTAAAACTATTTTCATCTAACGTTTTTGTGGCCTAAACACAGTTTTTAAATTCAAAATATAAAAATGCTCTACAAAGTTGAAATATTTTCATGTATTTACAGTTTTGAACGTTCATTGGACGATGAAAAATATTATTTTTGCAAACTAAATGATTGGTTTCTTCCTCATTAAATTAAAAAATAGCGTATATTTAATAACAGATTGTATCTTTAAAATGCTCTGAATATATACACACTCAGAAAAAATATTTGATTGAATCAAACACATTAAATGTTTGACCATATATCAATGCACTAATTTCTTTGTTTTAAAGAAACATTAATTTGATTCAAACAAATATTTATTTGGTTCAAAGATATTTTGTTTGAATCAAACAAATTTTATTTCATTTAAACAAATCATTTCTTTACATCAAAGAAAGTGTTTCAAACAAATAATATTTTTGATTCAATCAAATCTTTTTTCTGAGTGCATAATAACTAATTTTGTTTTGAAATAAAAAATTTTATTATCGTTCAATGAACGTTCAAAACTGTAATTACATGTATTTTCTAATTCAAGTGGTTGATTCATAAAAACTGAAGATGTTGTAATTAATATCTTCACATAAAACTTAAAGCATTTATTGACTTTGTATTTCATTGAAAAATTCTTTGTTTAGTGTTCAAATTTTCCTGCGAATCCACAAGAATAGGAAAATTAAAACTGACAAAGTATATCATTTAAAAGATTACAATTGTTTTCTTGATATTTGGAAAAACACCTATAAGATCTTGTGAAGTCGCAAAAAGATTTAAACACTTCGAAACAAAATTTTATGTCAAATTTGAAATCAATAAATATTTTTTGAAATAAAAGTCTGTGCTTAGGCCACATAAAATTAGGATGAAATTTAGATTCAAATCTGGTGCAAAATATTTTCATTTTAGACCTAAGAAACATGAGATAAAACTTTAAGAATTTATAGACTTTGAATTTCATTGAAAGATTCTTTGATCAGTGCTTAAATCTTTCAACAATTTCGCAAGGTCAGCAAAATTCAAAATTTTACGAAATATTCAATTAAAATAATTACACTTATATTTCGAATATTATAAAAACATTTGCCGAAAATAAATATTTATAAGAATTTGTACAATTGTAAAAAGATTTGAACGCTGAAAGATTAAATTTTGAGTAAAATTTTAAATTAATGAATGTTTGAAGGTTTGTGCAAAAGCATCAATTAAAAATTGTTTTAACTTTATAAATTTGATCAATTACAGCAATAAGAAAATTTCGAACTTCTGTAAAGCATTTCATTGTTTTGATTAAAAGTGTGCGCATATTTGACCTGCTTTTACCATGAATCTATGAATGTGGATTTTAAACCGTTATTTTATGTGCCTAAATTTTTTAAATATAATATTTTTTCAAGTAATTTTCAAATTGAAGTAGTTAATTTACGCAACTAAAAATTTGTAAACTGATATCTTGATTTAAGTTTTGAACATTTATTGAGTTCACCATTTCACTGAAAGTTTATTTTAGATTCCCATTATTTTTACAAGATCTTCAAGACGTTTATTTCAGACAAATAATTTTTGAGTTTGAAATCGATATTTTATATTTTATAATAAGAAGTATTTTCATTTTACGTTTTTGTAACCTATGCGGAGACTTTTCATTTGAAAATTGAGATGCTTTACAAACAAGGAAAATTGTGTTATTAAAGTAGTTGATTCCCAGAGCTTGAAAATCTTTCACTTAATATTTAAATTTCAAACATTGAATATTTATTGACTTTGAATTAAACTGACAACTTTTTTTTGAAGTTTTAAAATCTTTTTACAATGATACAAGATGAGTCAAATTTAGAATTATAAAATTTTTCATTAAAAAAAGGAAAAGACACTCACCTGAAATAAACCTTTGAAAGAATTCTCAAAATTGAAGAAGTACTTGAAAAATAATGTCATTGTGAAATTTTAAGTCGTCCTATGTTTAAACTTACAATACAATATATCAATTATTGACGAATTTTTAGCTGTGTCAATCAAAGTGTTATTTGGAAATTTTTAATTTTCATAAAAAGGTGAAATACTTATGAATTTCTTAAATATTCGCGTACATTTAAAAAATATCGAAACAGGGAATTATGTGCAGAGTATTTTCCACTAAGAAGAGATAAATATATAACATAATAAATTTAAAATCTACATTCTTAGTTTTATGGTGAAAAAATTTTTATCTTATTTTTTTGTGGCCTAAGCACAGATTTTGAATTCAAAATATAAAAATGCTCTACAGAGCTGAATTACTTTCTGAATCAAGTAGTTTATTTACAAAGCTTCAAAATTTAGTAATTATAATCTTGATATAGAACTTTAAGCATTTATTGACCTTGAATTCCATTGGAAATTGTTTTTTTTTACTGTTTAAATCTTCCCCCGATTTCAGAAGAACAGACAAATTAAAAATTACAAGATATTTCATTTAAAAGATTGAACTCGTCCATATGATCTTGTCAAATTGTAACAAGATTTAAACACTTCGAACAAAAATTTTCATGTAAAATTTGATATCGGTAAATATTTACATGTTCATTTGAAGATATCAATGAACACATATTTTAGCTTTTAATTTATCCATTTCTATTAGAAAATTTTTCCTTTTTATAAAGCATTTCATTTTTTGAATGAAAAGTCTGTGCTTAGGCTACAAAAATGTAAGATGAAAATATTTCTAACATAAAACTGAGAATGTAAATTTTAAACTTGAATTTTATGTTTATCTCTTTTTAATAGAAAATATCTCTCTGACTGAAATTTTTTTTAATTTACAAAATTGATAAGAAGTATGGAAATTTGAATATAAAAATATATATTGATTATAATTTTGAACATTTATTGGCGTCAAATTCTAGTGAAAATTTACTTTTAAAGTGTTCAAATGCTTTTAAAAGCTTACATGATCTTTTAGATGCTTAATTCAGGCAGATTTTTTACAAAATATCGGGAAAAAAAGTGTCGTATCTTAAATAACATATTTCGTAAATTTGAAATTGTCGTCTGCTTCGCGCCTCTTTTGTGCGGAGTCCAGAGAAATACAATTCTCAATTTCGACTCGATATCCGAAATACCGAAAGCGTGAAATCTAAAAATAGCATTGCAAGGAGGAAGCGAGGAGAAAAAGGAGAAGTGGGACGAGTCGTTCTCGCGTGCAAGAGCGACGAGGAAGAAAGAGAGGCAGCGCGCGCCACCGCCTTTCCCTACTCCCTTCTCACTGACAGGAGGTGCTTCTGTAGTTGTGACTGCGTCGGTATCAGATCTGTGCACACTGGTCCGAGGTTGATAAAAACTCAGAGTTTTACATAATCAGACGTTTCGGCTCTGATCGGAGCCCTCATCAGTGATTTATTCAAATCTAAAAATAGAGAAAAAGGTTTTGCTAACATAGGATATTTTGTATAAAAAATTTTTTGTAAAAATTTAACAAGTAATTATCATTATGTTTTTACATGTAGGTAAATAAATTTTGATATTACTTTGAGGTAAATATTTCATTCACATAACCTAACAAACTAGATACCAGAAAGCATTCTTTGGAAGGTTGGAATTAAGTGTCTAAATATAAAAAATATTTTTAATTGAAATTCGTGCATGGAATTGTAGATTGAAATTTTTGTGGTGTAGTTTTTAATACAATATATATACATACATACACAACCACACACACACACATATATATATATATATATATATACACACAAACACACATATATATACACATACACATATACATACACACATATACATACACATACATACACATATATACATATACATATACATACACATACACACATATACACACATATACATCACGCATGCAATATATACACATATATATGTATAATACACAATGTACATATACTATATATAAATGAAAATAAAAAAAGTTAACGTGAAAATCCTTTCTTCTGAAAATAAAAACTTTAGATGACGATAAACAGATTTTCGATTAAAAGTTTAAAAGAAAAATATGCCCGCTTCGCGGGCACATTCTCATCGCGCGCAGCTCGCTTCGCTCGCAAGTTTGAGCGCGCCTAGGGCGCGCGATTCGATCGTCGCGCTTCGCGCTCGGTCTTGTGCTCTTCGCATACATTTAAGTTTATTTCTTATAATTTGATACTGAAGCTCAAACCAATTTTATAATAATATTACAGATGATGTGAATTACACATTTTCTCAAAGTCACTGAATTTCTTTTTGAATTTAAGTGAAACAGGAAATTCAATTTACTTAAGGCTCTATCGGCCTTAAGGAACACATTCTCATCATGACACTCGCGCTTCGCGCTCGATTTTCTGTATACATTTCAGTATAACTTTTTAATAAATTACATGATTAAAAGAATTTACTTTCTTCCACATATCTAAAAAGGAAAAACAATCGTAGACTTTATTTAAGGTAACGATTTTGCAGAACAACGCTTATTTCGTATCTCACATATTTTGGTGAAAAAAATCGAATTTTTTCAATATTAAAAATCAAAACATAAAATATACATCCTGTCCCGAAATTTCTTTATCAGAATTTGTAGACCTCATTTAGGCAAACAATTTTCCATTTAAACGTTTTTTTTGTATTTCACATATTTTGTCTAAAAAATGGAATTTTTTCATTTTTATCGTATTTTTTGGAATTGAAACGAAAAATATATGTTTTTTCAGAAACTGCGCCAGACAAAATTTGAAGATCTTTTTGAAACGAACAACTTTGTATTCTTACGTTTTTTTGGTATTTCCAATATTATTGTTGAAAAATTGAATTTTGGATTTTCAATAGTTATTTTTTTTAATTAAAAAGAAAAATATGCATCTTATGAAAAAATGTTATAATTCAAATTTGTAGGTCTTTATGTATTCAATAATATTGTATCATAACGTTTTTTCGTATCTCGTATAATTTAACTGGAAAATGGAATTTTGATATTGACTTTTTTCGAATTTGAATATGCTGTAACATTTCTAATTTTCATTTAATCAAAAAATGTTATGAGGATAATTTGTAGAGATTTATGAGCACTATCAAAAACCAGGATTGGAATTTTTGATTTTTTCAAAAAATTATTTTCAAAAACACAAAAGTAGTGCTCCATCCCTCAATTTTGATTGGATGTGGCTGGTTAACGAACTTGTCCTTACTTTTTCGGCTCCGATAAAGTGTACCAAAGCTCAATTCAATCTGATAATTCTATCGAGAGTTATGCCGCACACGACCTACTACAGACAGACAGACAGACACTTTCGTATAAACCATTTTTTCTGACTCAGGGGGTCTCAAAACGTAAAGATTTGATGAAAATTTCGAAAGTCATTTTTCACATAAAACCAATACCTTCTCATCCATGATGAGAATGTAAAAAATATATCGTGTACAATTTGGGCACTTTTAGTCAAATCGTTCGTGCTAACGAAGGGGTTAAAGATATCAATTTTTTATGAAATAAGATACTTAAGAACTAAAACTCTTTTCAAGTGATAAAGATTCATATAAAATGTTTCATGCTTTGTTAAAACTTTGAGACAAAGTTGGAAAATTTAAGTTGTACCCCTGCTTATCTATACCCAGAAAAAGTTTACTTTGATTCAAATAAACTTTTTTCTGGGTGTACTTTGGAATTCTTTGTAGAAGATTGAGGAATATTTTTTTACAAAGACGAGGTAGATTCCGATGACGCAAGTGATGGAAGTTTGGATGGGTCGTCAGATAATGAAAATGAATCAAGTGAGGTCAATGAATATAACAGCAGTTATTACAGTTCAGCGGAAAGTGGAGATGAGTATGCTGAGATTTTTCCTAATAACGATGATGATTTAAATGAACAGCCCCTGTATCGGGGAGCTCCAGTGAATGTTATGCAAAGTATGCTGTTAATTTTAACCATCTTACTACATCATAATATTTCAATGTCATGTCTTTCAGACATCATAACTGTTACTAACTTCCATTGTTTACGTCAAGATCTGAATGAAAATAGTTTATATAAATTCAAAAAGTATTTTTCTCTCGATGGAGAAACAATGAAAAAACATTATTATTGTGGAACATGTATACGAGAGTTAAGGTCAAGTAACGATATTTGCCCTACCTGCCCAAATAAGAAAATCTGTTACTTTGTACAATTACCATTTCTTAATCAATTGAATGAAATGTATAAGAGGAAGGATTTTTATAACAGTCTACAGCAGCGTTTTTATAGACCTATGCAACCACCTGGTACCATAACAGACATTTATGATGGGAGTCTGTATCGAGAATGGATGGACAATGGTTTCCTATCAAATCCAAACAATATTTCTCTCTCATGGTATACAGATGGTATTCCAGTTTATAAATCTTCTAAGATCAACGTGTGGCCTATTTACTTAACTATAAATGAGTTGCCTTTCGGAAGAAGAAAGAAAAGGGAAAATATTCTACTTGCTGGGTTATGGCATGGTAATACAAAGCCTGATATGAACAGATTTGTTTACAGCCTTCGTTCAGACTTGAAAAAACTTTCCAATGGTATTCAAGTATATGTACCTAGTAATGATGTTATATTAAACGTAAGAGGAGTTCTTCTAGCAGGAACTTCCGACACACCAGCTAGGAGTGAATGTCTAAATTTTGTAAATTTTAATGGTACTCACGGTTGTTCATTTTGTTTGTGTGAAAGCAAAAGTGTTTGTTTAGACACAAAAGGGTGCCGCGTTCAAGCATTTCCCTATCGAAATGATATTGTATTGCGAACTTTAGAAAATACAGAAAGATTTGATCGCACTGCTACTGAAGATAATCCGGTAATGGGTGTAAAAGGCCATTCAGCTTTTTCTAAATTAATGCCAGATTTCATCCAAGGTATGGCGATTGATCGCATGCGCGGTGTTGACGGTGGTGTCGTAAAAAAGGTACTGAATTTACTATTCAGCGTTGAACATCGGTCAGAACCTTTTTCATTATATGCTTTTATTGATGTTATTAATAACCGAATCACTTCGATCAAACCACCAAAATTTGTTCATCGTATGCCACGCTCTGTTAATGATCTAGTTCATTGGAAGGCTTCGGAACTGAAAATGTGGTTCTTTTATTATTCTATCCCTGTTCTTGAAGGTATCATGAGACAAGATTATTTTGACCACTATCTCCTTTTACTAACCGCAATTTCAGTTCTCAGTTCTGATGTAATCACATCTGAAATGATCGAAGTAAGTCGCGATTTTTTGCACAGATACGTTAGGGAGTTCGAAAATTTATACGGAGTACGATACTGTTCCATAAATATACACCAATTGTTACATTATCCTGATATCGTTCAAAGACTTGGACCACTTTGGGTGTATATTTGTTTTGAGTACGAAGATTTAAATGGAAAATTATTAAGACTCATTCACGGTACACATAATATCGATACCCAGATAGCAATTTCGCAAAATCGCTTTATTACAATGACTAAATTTATAGAGAAGTTGCCCGATGGGGAAATAAAATATTTTTGTCAAAAAAAGAAACGGCAAGTAAAAATTATTGAAAAAATTATGGACAGCTGTTATAGCATTGGTGTATACAAGTATATTAGAGAATTATCTGGTTTAATTGCAAATGCAATGAAAAATTTTCAAATTTTGCGAAATTTCAAAGTATGGCAATTCTCAAGATTATTGAAAAATCGAAAATTATTTGTATCAGAAACTTATAAAGATAATTTACAGACATATTCTGCCGCAGCACAATATATTGATAATAATGATCAATTACACTTAGGTATTCTCCATTGCTTCGTTAAAGTTAAAAATTGTAATTGCGAGATACAGAATTGTGATTGTGATAATATGTATTTTGCAATAATTGGACGACAAATTTTTTGCTATGATGTTTTTCGTGTTCAAGGCGATAATTTTCGATATGACAGTCAAAACTTTTTACAAAAATGCGTTATTGTCAATAATCCAATCGCTATTCCAATTGCAAGTCTTTGTTCAATTTGCATTTACATAAATATCGAAAATCAAGTGTTCATTGGACTACCTGTAAACCAGAAAGAACTGGAATAAAATTATTTAGCAATATTTTAATGAATATAATTATATTTTACTTAATAATTTATTGAATATTCATGTTTTATATTAAAAATATAAAAAAAATCAAAAAATTTTGGGTATTACTATCAAAAAGAATAAAGGAGGATCTAAAAATATTGTGGAGATTTTAGAAGGACTAAAGGAGTACTAAGAAAATACTGTGGAGGTTATGGGAGGATTAAAGGAGGACTGGGAAAAAACTGTGGGGATTTTGAGAGGACTACAAGAGGACTAAATTCAGAATGAGTAGGCTGTGACAGAATCAAAGTAGGATGTCCAGGCTTTAGCAGAATCAAACCAGGCTTATGTAGAATTAGCAGGTTCAATGTAGGACCAAAATTTCTACTCGGGCAGCAGGTATCCTTACGCGACGTGCTAGAGGTGATCCCATTGTTCGACGGAAGTAACCTCCCATTGTCACATTTTATTGAGGGTTGCATGGAGGCAAAGGCAATGCTACCGACACCTGCAGCTCAAGAAAACCTCGCAAGGTTATTAAGAGGTAAATTAACTGGAGAAGCTAGAAAATGCATTTTTGGTTCTACTTATACAACAATAGAAGAATTGATAGAAAAATTGAAAAGAGTATAAGCCCCTGCGAAAAGCGTGTACCAGTTACAGGGAGAATTAGGTAATACATTTATGTGGGAAAAATGTTTTCATTTAAGTAAAGCTCAAGATGCAGTTCTAAATAATAAACAAAAAAATTTTTTGCGTCCTAACCAACAAGGATATAGTAATTTCAATGGTCAAAGAAGTAATAATAATAATAATTTTGCAAGAAACAATTACAATAATTTTCCGAATAACAATTTTCTAAGAAATAAAAATTATAATTTCAATAACAATAACAATAATAATTTTCAAAATAGAAATAATAATTATAGAAGCAATAATAATAATTTTTTACAACAAAGATACAACAATAATAATAATTTTCCTAGAAATTTTTACAATAATAACAATAGTGTTAATAATAATAATAGACAATGGAATCCAGGACAGTATAAAAACCTTAACTCAGGACAGTTCCAAAATAGAAATAAATCATATGAAAATAGATTTTTACAAAATAATAACACTCAACAAAATTTAAATTATACTGAAATAATTTGCAATTACTTTAAAAAACCCGGTCATTTAGTACGAGACTGCAAGATACGACCAAATAGCCAATCACAAACAGCTCATCAGGAAAACTTCAAAGCTCTCCCCAGCACGGGTGCACTGAGGAAAGCATAAATAGAGAACCACTGGCATCCACTTCTAACGATCATACAACAACAACAATAAATATTTCAAAGTCCACTTCAATTCCATCAATTATAATATCAACGGAAGGTTTAAAAAACCCAACACACATGATGATTGATACTGGTGCTGCTCGAAATTTAATTAAACAAAAGGTTCTCAACCCTGAAGTACCAATAAATAGACAAAACGTATTAAAACTTACAGGAATTAATGATTTACCACTTTACACATTAGGACAAGTAAAAATAAACAATTTTGGTTACCCAACAATATTTAACATTATTCCGAATGAAGTCCCAGTAGAAGAAGATGGAGTATTGGGATCAGAATTTTTTCAAGATAATAGTGTGAATATAAACTATACTTCAAAATGCTTAGAAATTGAGAACCACTGTTACCCTTTTGAATCTACTAATACATTTACTATTGCAGCTCGAACAGTTATAACATTTTATGTTAATATAAAAAATACAGAAAAGAGTCAAGGGTATGTACCTAGATTACATATCCAAGATGGCGTCTACGTAGGTGACGCACTTGTAAAAAATCACAAGGAAAAAGCTTATTTAAATTTTGCAAATACAAATGAAATACCAATAACATTATCAGTCCCAATAGTTAATTTAGAAGATTTTCAAGAACAAGAATGTCATAAACAAATTGAAAAATTACATAATTTTAAACAATCAAATAACGAAGATTTATCAAGTAAAATATTAAATAACTTTTTAATAACTGACAATTCTCTAATTAACTCATGCAAATTTTATAATGTAACAGACGAAGACAGAGTAGAATGTATTAAAAATCTTCTTCGATTAGACCATTTAAATCAAGATGAATATGAACATGTAGAAAAATTAATTAAAAATAATGCAGACAGATTTCAAATCCCAGGAGAACCACTTGAAGCTACTAATGTATTACAACATTCAATTCCAACTGTAGATGACGCTCCAATTTTTTCAAGACAATATAGATTTCCCCCAGTTCACAAGGAAGAAATTACAAGACAAGTCGATGAATTATTAAAAAATAAAATAATAAAGCCCTCACAATCACCATATAACACACCAGTGTGGATAGTTCCTAAAAAACCTGATTCTCAAGGAAAAATAAAATGGAGAATGGTTCTTGATTTTCGTAAATTAAATGAAAAAACAATTGGCGATTCGTATCCTTTACCTAACATAAACGATATACTTGATTCTCTAGGATCAGCAAAATATTTTTCAGTGTTTGATTTAGCTACCGGTTTTCACCATATAAAAATGAACCCAAAAGACTCACATAAAACCGCATTTTCTACACCTCACGGTCATTAAGAATTCGATAGAATGCCTTTGGGTTTGAAAACAGCACCCGCTACATTTCAAAGATTAATAGATTTAACATTAACTGGATTAATCGGAACGGAACTTTTTGTATATCTTGATGACATAGTTATATATGCAAATACTCTAGAAGAGCACGAAATTAAATTCAACAATTTAGCAGAAAGACTTAGAAAAGCAAATCTTCATTTACAACCAGACAAATGCGAATTTTTACGACCTAATGTAGGACATTTAGGTCATATAATTGATAAAAATGGAGTACGTCCAGATCCAAAAAAGATAATAGCTGTAAAAAACTTTCCAATCCCAAAAACACAGAAAAATGTTAAACAATTTTTAGGCTTAGCAGGATATTATAGACGATTTATTGATGGATTTTCAAAAATTGCAAGTCCTTTAAATCAACTTCTGAAAAAAGATACACCTTTTAATTGAACAGAAAAACAACAAGCAGCTTTCGAAATTTTAAAAGCAAAATTATGTGAAGAACCACTTTTACAACGACCTGATTTTTCTCAACCTTTTATACTCACAACAGATGCCTCAGGATTTGCAATAGGAGGTATTTTATCACAAGGTAAAATAGGTAAAGATAAGCCAATAGCATATGCTTCACGTAGTCCAAGTGATACTGAGGAAAAATATGATACATATGAGAAAGAAGCTCTTGCTATAATATTTTGTGTAACTCATTTTCGTCCATATTTGTATGGGAGAAAATTTACTTCAGTGACTGATCACAAACCTCTAGTTTGGTTTCAAAATTCTAAAGACCCTTGTTCACGAGTTTCACGTTGTAGATTGAAACTCGCAGAATATGATTTTGATGTAATTTACAAAGCAGGAAAAATGAATGTAAATGCAGACGCTCTCTCAAGAAACCCTATTGATGATAACAAAGAGAAATCAAGATATTTACAAGTTGACGCCAATGATACTTTTATGACTTCCCAAGAAAAAATGTTTTCCAAGAAAACTTTTACAAGAAAAAAACAAGAAAACTAAAAATGAGGTAAGACCTTCAAAACGAAGAAACTTGAATCCAGAAATCGTACCAGACGACGTAGATCGTTTTAGCGAAATTTCGGAAGCCCAAATATTAAATATCTACTCAAAAATCCCAGAATATTTCCAGGAATTTCTTAGTGAAGAATTATTTAGTGAGATTGGTAAGAATATTTTAAAATACACAAATTTATTCAAAAATATGGCTTCAAGACTTATTTTTATGACAATATTTTTACTAAGTCCAATGTTTTCCAAAAAATACGAAAATTTATCATGGAAAACTATTACTACAAGAGCTCAAAAGAGAATAGAGCAAGAAAAAGCAAAAAATTTGAATCGAAACGAAACTCAAGAAAAATTAGACGAAAATTTTTCTTCTAAACCTCTTATGAGAAAACCACGAGGTAGGCTAAGAAAAAATCTACTTACAAATTTGAAAAATATTCCCTCTCAAACAAAAAGAAAGAGAGGTAGGCCAAGAAAACAAATGTTTGAAAACGAATTACCAGAAATAAATGTGCAAAAGGGAAGCCGAACAAAAGTAGAATCAGATTCCGACTCTGATCCTGATTATTTAGATTATTTGAAACAAACTCAAGCAAAAAGAATTATTTTTCAACCTCAGAAGATGAAATCAACGACATTGAAACCTCACACGAAGGAAATGATGGAGAAAATTATGAAGAAAATTGGGAAGAGAATTTTGAAGATGATCTTGAAGACGATTTTGAAAAGAATTTCGAACAGAATTTTGAAGAAAATTTTGAAGACAAACTTGAGGAAAATTTTGAAGAGATGATTGAAGAAAACCAAGAAGAAAAATTGGAAGAAGAATTTGAAGAGCTTTATTTTGAAGAAAATTTGAGATTAAACCGAAGATCTCAAATAAATCCTGAAAAAATCGATGAAGATCATGATAATTATAATCGTCCACCCCCAGAACCTCCTCCTATAAACTCTCAAACAGAAAAAATTATAACAAAGAAAAATTTAGTTGAATGTCGCGATCAATTAACTATGCGAAAAGATAATTATGCATATTTTGTTACAACAAATGAAAAAATTAATCAGAGTCAAAACAAAAAACCCTATGGTAATCACTGACACACCCACTACTGCTTTTGAAAAAATATCAATGGACATTGTTGGTCCACTACCTGAAACAAAATCTGATAACTTATATATTCTAACGATACAAGACAATTTTACCAAATATTCTTTAGCAATACCTCTTCCTAATCACCAAGCTAGTTCGATAGCAGATGCTTTCGTGAAAAAATTTATTTGCATATTTGGATCACTGAAAGGAGTACTTACTGACCAAGGCAGAGATTTTTTAAGTAATTTATTAAAAAGATTGGCAAAACGTTTTAGAATTAAACAATTTCGTACCACAGCATTTCACCCTCAATCAAACGGGTCATTAGAACGTTCACATCATGTTTTAGGAGAATATCTTAAACAATTTGTTGCAAAAAATTCAGAATGGGATGATTGGCTTGAACTAGCAATGTTCTCATATAATACTAGTGTACATGAAGGCACAAAATGCACACCCTATGAATTGGTTTTTGGTAAACTAGCTCGTGAACCTTCCAGTGAACCTTTATCACAACAAGAAAAATTACAAACATATGACGATTATTTAATTAATTTCGTAACACAACTACATGAAATGCGAACACAAGCAAGAGAAAATCTTATTTCAGCAAAAGAAAAATCGAAATTATATTATGACAAAAAAATAAATCCTTTAGAAGTAAAAATTGGAGATTACGTGTTTTTATTAAAAGGAGGTAAAATTAAAAAACTTGACCGCCATTATACAGGGCCTTATAAAATATTGGAAGTGTTAGGAAAAGGGAATGTAAAAATAAGCTATAAAGGCACACCTACTGTTGTCCACATTAATAGACTAAAACGCTCACATGTGCAAGTACAAAAGTAAATAAATAAAAATAGAAACAAAATTTCTGTACATTAA
The DNA here is from genome assembly GCA_030998225.1 of Diplolepis rosae. Lineage (NCBI taxonomy): Eukaryota > Metazoa > Arthropoda > Insecta > Hymenoptera > Diplolepididae > Diplolepis > Diplolepis rosae. The sequence continues at coordinate 51,334 of JAPYXD010000541.1, forward strand.
TTATAAAAAAAAATATATATTTATATATATATATATATATATATATATATATATACATATACAATTTAAATAAGATATAGAAATTTTATTTTGTCGATAAATAGTAAAAATATAAAAAATAAAATTTTTTTGTTATGAAAATATATGTTTTATACATAAAATAAAAAAATATATAAAACAAAATAAAAATGAATTTTCAGACATAACACATTATTCCAGATATAATGGAACAAATTCATCGCAAACGCATAGATGATCTCATTGAAATAGTTCCCTGTTTTATCGATATGGTAGCTCTCTGGCCATACTTAATTCAAACTGGAATTTTTAAGAAAGACGACTGTAATATCCCCACATGGAGCAGAAATCTAAACAATCCAGAAATAATAAAAGACATTTTTTCAACAATCAAAACAAGAGGACCGGACGCATACAAAAATTTAATTCTCAGTTTACGGCTATAAAATCACATTGTCATAGCCGACATGTTGGATATAATGAACTAGGAACGCAAAATACAAAAAGTAAATCAATAAATTCAAAAATATACATATGTAATGATAAAACATTTTCCTATTCTTATATTACAAAGCAAGCTGCTAATTGGAACCCCCTTTTTCCAGATTTTTTCGATTGCGGTTCAAATCAATCAAATATTACGACATTATCTTTACTAGAGGTAGAAGAATGTGATCTACCTCGATCTCAAGTACATGTTGAAAGAACTTATATACAACTTTTACAATTAACTGGATTTTCAAATACAAAAGTAATACAATGCAAAATAGAAATTCGACGCGCCATCTCTCATTGTGGTATGCATTCTCACAGTTCCATAGTAGCAAATGGCCACAGTGAATATATACATGATGTTACACGAGATCAATGTAATCAAATGCACACAATAGGAACATTTTTAGTAACCCCTTCTCTTCAGATATCAAAGTTAAAAGTAAACGAAACTTCATTTCATAGCGTTACTTTAGCAGGTTCTGTAACACCTAACGGAGACTGTACTGGTACACAATTTTCTGACCCATATGGAACATGGAATAATGTCGTAGTCCAAGCAATATTCAAAATAACGTTACAAGAACATTACGCGACTATTCATTTAAATTCAAATAAAATTCAATTAGGATCTGGAATAATATGCACACTTTCAGACACATTCTGTACAGACGTAGAATATGGACAAACATTCTGGGATACATTACCTAATGACGTATGTAATTTTTACAAATACGAAATTATTTATGAAGGACCAGCAAATAAAACATATGACAACACGACAGACAATTCTGAAACCTTTTATTCTTTAACGACTGAAGATATAACTTTTGTACTAGCTGAAAAAACAAGAAAACCAGTTTGCAGTTACGTTTTAATACAAACTGAACATCCAAAATTATTAATTTTTGAAACCAGACATGGAAATTCATTTTTAGAAAATAAACATTTAGAAATTCAAAATATAGACATTTTTACATACGTTAACTCTAAATTTATATATGTGAAACGACATATACGCACTGAAGTAAATAGACTTTATCACGATGTTCTTACTCAACGATGCATACTTGAACAGCAAGTTTTTAGAAATACATTAACCTTAGCAACCCAATAACCAGATGAATTTGCATATCATTTAATGAAAGGTCCAGGATATATGTCAGTAATTTCAGGAGAAGTAGTACATATCGTAAAATGTATACCGGTTGAAGTAAAATATCGCAAAACTGAAGAATGTTATCTACAACTACCAATATTTAGAGGAAATCAATCGTTTTTCCTTTCTCCACGAACTCATATATTAACAAAATCAGGTATCCAAACAAATTGCAATTCTTTCCTTCCACGAATGTACCTTTTTAGAGAAACCTTGTACAAATTACTTCCAAATCTTGTCGAATCCATAGCACCAACTATAGTTAAACCTCTCACAAAAGCAACCTGGAAATACATAAATCCTTCATCCTTAGCAACAAGTGGCATTTATTCTCAATCTGATCTTGATAAACTGCGAGATCATATTATGTTTCCAGCAGAAAAACCAATGATTCTAAATTCATTAGCTAGAGAAATAACAGGACATCCAACTATTAATCAAGGAATATCATTAACGAATTTATTTAATAAAGATGTAATTGATAAAATTGCTGAATCCGCATGGGGTAGATTTTGGACAATTTTTACAAGTTTTGGAACTACTAGTGCAGGCCTAATTGTATTAATAATAATAATTAGAGGGATTAAATTGATAGCTGATACCATTATTCATGGATATGCGCTACACAGATTATTTGGATGGTCTCTCCATCTACTTAGCGCCCTCTGGGATTCGGTCACTAACCTCTTATTACACTTAGGTACCCATCGACCTTCTGGACCTCCTGCTGAGAGTCATCAAGAACTGCTAACAGCTTCAGCGCCACAAAGCTCAAAAGAGGCACCTAAAAGTCCATCGTATTACGCAAATACTACTTCAGGTAAAGATCACAATAATACAAACACAACTCTTTATCCTTACTCTGAACTAAAAGAAGAACTTAGTAGAACCCACTACTCTATCCAAATCTAACATCTTCAGAATGTCGCATGTTCTTTTTACAACCTTACTAAACAAAATTATTCAACAAAGAGGAGATCCACCGCTCATTTATGAGATACTCATTGAACAAACCAATAATAATGAATGTCTATTTCACGTTAATTTACAATATAAAAATTATATAATAATGAATAGTGGCAAAGATAAAGAAAATGTAAAGCAAAAGGTAGCACAAAATTTATATAATGCCTTAATTAATGAATCAAAGGAAACAAATCAAAACGTCCAACCAAATTCTATTAGTAAAAATTGCAAAAAATTAAACGAAATTTGCACTCAAAATAAATTTGAGTATCCAAAATATACAGTATTACGAATAAAAACCTCATCAAAAGACTCAACATACATAGCAATTTGTTTCATTAATAACATTAAACAAATAGGAATAGCAAACTCAATAAAAACAGCTAAGGATTTTGCTGCCATAAAAGTTATTAATTCTCTTTCGCATAAAGACGAGAAATGTGAACTACGTTTGATAAACTCACTAGAACATTCGCATGTAACAATTCAAGAATCATCTATAAACGATCCAAAACCTTCAACGTGTAGCCAAATAATAAAACGTATTACTTCAAATAACAATCGTGATAAAAATACAAATTCATATAAAATGAAAACAAATAATAATCATACTGCATCATCTTTCTCTACCAAAAGCTTTAAAAAATGTTTTAAATGCGGATATAGACCTCCCAACCAGTACAATAAATTCTAATATAAACATTCCATACCGATTCAGGAAATCAACTGCAATGGAGCATTACTACGACGAGCCTACACACGTACCAAGTTTCCCAAAAAAGAAATACAGAACAGACTCCATGGGATTTTTAAATCATGTAGAAATTTTAAGTAACTTCACGATAAAATATGGACTGCCGTTACCGCAATATACAGTCTATCCTGATCCGAATTCGAAAACAAACTCATTTTTTCTCGCACAAATTAATATAAATGAACATTTCGTTATACAAGCCGGCCCTACTAGTGAATTAGCAGAAAATAGAGCAGCTTTAAAATTATTATTACTACTGATAAGATCATACGATCTCTGCGACGAAAAATTTTATAATAATGATGATAAAAAAAGGCAAAAAACCAAAAATCAAAGTATTCAAACCGATCCAAGACCAAAATTAATACCTTGGGAAAATTCCTGTAGATTTTGTAACACTCAAATGTATGCTACAAAAGAGTGCCGTAGACGAAATATTTTTAAAGTAGACAAATCAACCCAATTTCCCCCTCCAGTTCCACCAAGAAACTCCTCAACATTTAGTAAACTTTTTTCCCCTTTTCTCCAAAAAACTTCTAGACCTAAATCCAACCATATGTAAACATCCTATTTTATCCAATATTAATCCTACTTTTCTTTTTCAGCCTTCCGAGAAGCCTAACGAATTTCCTTAATCAACTAGCATCCAGAGTGTATTTAATTTTAATTCCACTCCTTTTCTTCAAAGCAGAAAAATACTTCATAGACTTACAATTTTCTCATTCTTCAGGGATTTATTTTGAACCAATTTCAAAAGTTCGGCTTTTTTCTGAAAAATATCATTTTATATCTTATATCGATATCTTTCAGCCAGACGTACTTAAATACAAAATAATAGATTTCTCACATAAATTATATGAATATTGCATACTTTCAAATATTGCCAATAATTGTAGTTTATACGATCATCAGACACAACTTGATTTTATAGAACAACGAATCAACTATTTTCTTGAAGAAATATCATTTATATATTTCTAAAACTAATGATCCATTCCTGCAACAGATACAAAAAGTACTTTTAGAATTGAGAATGAGACAGGAAACATCACTTTACTGGCCCAAAGAAAATTTATTTCTACTTCCAAATCCATTTTTCTAAAAAGTTACAAATCTTTCTTCAAAACTTGACAACATTATGACCTACAAAAAATGGCATAATTCTCAAAAAGATCCAAATATTCACCTATATCGAATATTAGCAGCAAATTGGCTTAAAAACCTGCATGAAATTTCTCAATCTTTTCTTTTACTCCTTGACCAACTTACAGAAGCTATTACCCATGCCGCAACTAATTTATGGCACCCTATGCTACTTCCTGATACCTTCTTAGACTTCAAATCCAACAAAGAAGACCCACACCTTTCAACATCCCTTTTTTCTATGGTCCTTCCATTTTCTAAAATACAATACTTCTTATTCGATAAGTACTTGATTTTTATTATGACTATACCAATCCCATCTGCTGAAGAATTTCAATTATTTAAACCACATCCAATTCCAATACATCTCGATTTTAATACTGACGTAATTTCCTCTATTTACATAAAACCTCAAAATTCTTATCTCGCTATTTCTTCAAATAACCAACCATACTTTATAACAAATGAAAATTTCCTCAATGCATGTTATCAAAATGGATTCCAAACATTTTGTCACCCACCAAGATCTATATCTAACATCGATAACAATCCTATTGGTGAAACATCAATGTTTCTAAATTCTCAACCATACAAGTGTAAAATATTCATCAGTTTTAGTGAATATCCCTTTCTAACGCCATTGCAATTTCATCATGGATGGCTATACTCAACAATTTTCCCCCGACAAATTTTCTTATCATTTCGAAAAAACTCTGAGACCTTAATCACACTCCAAGGAATAGGAATTTTGCAAACAAAATCAGGTTGCAATCTAGATTCATCAACTCCATATTACCATCTTCAAAACCATTTGAATATAATGGATAATTCAATTCCAGTCAGCAAATCAACTACTTCCCTTGCTATAATTTCACCATTTTTATATAATATTTCCATTCAAGAGCCTCACTTACTAAAAAAGGTATTACTTCTTCTTCAGAAAAAAGAAGACATGCCATTATCAATCTTCGAAAACCATGTCTTTATCCTTACAAAATATGCAAACATTCAAAAAATTATTCCATCTATTTTTATTTCTAGTGCACATAAATTAACATTAGCACTAATTATATATTATATTATAGCATGATATAATTTACGAATATGAAATAAAAATTATTGATGTATTTAGTTATTAACAAAAAAATCATATGTAACCTGATGTTAAGTTCATACTATTTCAAAAAACTATGTAATTATTTATAACAAAAAATTATTATATTAAGATAATATAAATTTTAATGACATCCAAAAAGAAATGGTCGATATTGAAATGTATCAAATAGTAGAATACAAATTGTAAAACAGATATAATATAAAAAGGACACGCCGCCAAGGGAAAACTAGTCTTGTGAGCAGAATTAAGTGCGGCATTTTCTAACAAACTAAAAAGGATTCTCAGCGTGAGACAATTACACCGTGCAGTTTGACAGTGTAAAGACCCGAGAGTCATAAATTTACCGTGGTCCGTTTTACTATTCTTGAAGGGATCTTAGACTCAGTGCCAAAAAGAGTGAATAGTTGTTGTGTCCTTGTCACACCTGTGGATATTCACTCATCCCTAAGCGAGGATCATTCGAGCCTAACTTAAAACGAGGAATCTTCGATCAAAGTAAGTATTTACGTACTTGTGACGTAACAGAAGCTTACACTTTCAGCTCTAAAAAGAGCTATCATTTATAAACATGCGGCAATTACAACATTCTTAATCGTGTACGCAGTGCAGGAAAACGCTGTTTCGAGAAAATCGCGTTCAAAGTTTTTTCCAAAAGTTATCTGTCTCCTGAGCGCACGGTCTCTCAGAGGCCATATCTGCGAAACGATTTGGAATTTGACTCTAAAATTTTGGAGACATATTTCTGAATATATTTATAATCGAATGAGATGACTTTCAAAAAATTGATTTTTTTTACCCTCTAAACCAGGTTTCCCCCTTAATCGTATTTTTTAAAATTAAAATGAAAAATATCCGTTTTATCAGAAACTATATCTGAAAATATTTGTATATATTATTGAAACGAACAATTTTCCATTCTTACGTTTTTTTCGTATTTCACATATTTTAGTTAAAAAATTGAATTTCGTATTTTCAATGGTATTTTTTTTTATAATTAAAAAGAAAAATATACATCTTATGAAAAAATGTTGCAGTTCAAACTTGTAGATCTTTATATCATATAGGTTTGGTTTCGTCGGTCTTGCGGTCAATAAAACAACATTCTATAAAAAACTCCTTCATTATATTTGGTCAAAAATTCTCCTATGTTTCAACCTCACTGCGAGTCTTTTTCAAGGAATATATATGTGACTAAAAATTGAACAAATCAATTTACCATCAAATTTCTTTTTCGAAAGAGAACTATTTTATATGTTGTGTTGATATAATAAATAAGTATTTACACAAATTACAAATAAACGAAAGCACACATGAAGATTCAGTCTTATTCTTGAAAATGTCATTAAAATTAAAGCCTCAAAGATTGAGGGCTTCAATAATTTAAAATTACATTATAATACGGTGTGTAAGTACAATCCGATGAAGCAACGCAAACTGTAGGATAGAGAGACGAAGATACGATAAATTGAATTAAATTCACCAATGAAAAGTGTGCTAAAGCTTGAGAACACAAACTTGAAAATCATTTGTTAAATAATTTCATGGCAAATTCGATTAGTATTCATAATTTCACCCTTAAAATTTATTGAAATATCAATATTTTTATTGATATAAATTGATTCAATAATTTTTCTTTAATGTTGTTTTATTGACCTTAAGACCGACGAAACCAAACCTATATGATATAATAATATAACGGTCGAAGAAATGATCATCCGTTCTTTATAAAGGAAAAAAAACAAACAAAAATTCTGGCCTGTTGTTTACAAATTTCTAAGTTTTTCGTTCATTTTATCCGGTTTTCTATATACAGTGAATTCTACATATTTTTTCCAATTCGTGTTGTTGCTTACTGGACTTCTTCATTTTGAATTGCAAGCAATGCGATAAGTTTTTGAGTTTCATTATTATCCTTATTTTAACTATCTTCTTCATTTTTATCTTTTACGAAAATTTTGAATTAATCTTTTAATTTATGGCACTGAAGAGGGCCCCCGCATATGTAGCCGAAACATTTGCCTTCTCTCTTTTTTTGCGTTTTTTATGGTAAGTAGCATTGATAATATTAATAGAAGAAAATAAAAAGAGGCTGACCCAATGCCAAAAAATGAGAAATTAACAAAAATTCTGTGAATTTTGGGTCAATATAATAGCAGACATGTCATCAAGCATGTCCCTTTACAGTTATTAATCTTGTAGATCTTTATGTAGTAAACCACTTTTTATCATAACTTTTATTCGTATCTCGTATAATTTAACTGGAAAATGGATATTGGCTTTTTTCAAGTTTTAATATACGGTGACTTTCTTAATTTTATTTTAATTGCAAAATATTATGAGGATAATTAGTAGAGCTTTGCGAGAATTATCAGAAACCAGTCTTAAAATTTTTTATTTTTCCATAAAGTTTTTTCAAAAACACAAAAAATGCTCCTATTTTGACAATTTTTGTCAGATGTAGCTGGTTAACGAACTTGTCCTTACTTTTTCAGCTGCGACAATGTATGCCAATAAAGCTCAATTCAATCCGACAATTTTTTTCTATCCAGAGTTATTGAGTATATGACCTATTACTACTGCAGACGGACAGACAGACAGACAGACACTTTCGTAAAAACCGTTTTTTCTGACTCAATGGATCTCAAAACGTAAAGATTTGACGAAAATTCCGAAAATGATTTTTCACATGAAACCAAAACTTTAATTCTCATATGATGAGAATCTGAAAGACATCAAATTTAGATCATTCTTAATAATATTAATAACTCTAAAATTAATTAACATTGTGAAATGTCTGTAGTCTCATTTCAAAGGTAAGTTTTCATAGTAATTTTCTAACTAATTAAGATGTTTTTGGAATTTTTCTGCTAGATTCTGCTCTAGAATCAAAGATGGTAATGAAAAATCATCAAATTTCAAATGATGATTGTACTACATTCATTTGAAGAATTCAAAAAATCCAAACTATCAATATTTTGATAAAAATTTCTAAATTTATTAAAATATGATATACATCGATTTTTAAAAACTTCTTGAAGAAGCTTCATATTTTAAAAATTGCATGAATTTTTTGAATTCTGTTCAACCTCAAGATAAAATCCAGGAAAGAATTTCTAAAAATATTTTGATTAGGTTAAGAAATCACTATGAAGACATACTGAAAAAAACCTTTTGAAATCTAAATCTAAATTAAAATTTCTTTTGTAATATCTTTTTATAAAATAAAACACTTTGACAAAAGTTGAAACTCCAGGTCAATCTGTAATTTCCGATGGTAGTTTATATATACATACATATATATATATATATATATATATATATACGAATTGTCATGTAAAAGATGTTAAATTCCAAAAAATTTTATTCAATGTTTTTTATTTTTTAGTAAAGGTTTCTCGACTTAGCTTCATATCAAGAAAAGTTTGAGGTGTAAATTCACATATAATTTATGTATTTTCTTAAAGCAGCAAACACTTCATTTACATTCATTTATTGAAATTGCCATATGTATAAGATGTTTCATACTTCAAAAAATTTAAGGTGTAAATTCATATTGCGAATTCAGATATAATTTATGTACTTTCTTCGTAGTTTATCTTCAAAAATTATATCTTAGGTAAAAAAAGATAATTTTGCTTCCAAATATAGAAAAATTATTATTGAAGAGATCATTTCAAAGAAAAGAGATTGATTTCCAAGAAAAATATTTGAAGCATTAGAAAAAATAAATTTAACAAATTTTATTTTTACCCCGACTTTTTTTCTTATCGCTTCATACCAAATTTAAAAAAAATGATGTGATTCAAATAAATCACGAATCGTTTTTTCAGGCAAAAGACCTAATACAACCTAGCCGTTTCCATATTTCTAAGATGAATAAGTTTTTACCAAATTCAGTAATTTTTTTAGAAGAATTTTGTTTTGGAAGATTTATTTTTAATGGTTTCAGCCATTGAAGAATTTATAATAATTTCCAAAAAATGGAAACGGTTAAGTTGTAGAAAGCCTTTTTCTTAAAAAAATTATCCGTGATTTCACAGAATCACATTATTTTTTAAAATTTGGCTGGAAGCGATAAGAAAACAAGTCCGGGTAAAAATAAAATTTGTTAAATGCATTATTTGTTTATGTTTTAATTTTTTTTCTTGGAAACTAATCTCTTTTCTTCCAAATGATCTCTTCAATAATAATATTGCTATTCTTGAAAAAAAATTTATCTATTTTTGCCTGAAGTCTAATTTTTGTGGATGAACTACCTTAAATCAGCAAACACTTCATTTACATTTATTTATCGAAATTTTCATACCAAAGATGTTACCTATTACAAAAATTTTCAAACCCTTCATTTTTGAAACTTGTATTTCATCTTGAATGATATCTTATGATAAAATATTCTCTACATAATTTTAAAAAAAATGCTGAAATCGATATTTTGTTTCGAATCTTTAAGCATTTATTGACTTTAAATTTCATTAAAAAATTATTTTTCAAGTGTTTAAATCATCTTAAAATTTCACAAAATCTTTTAGATACTTATTCCAGATCAATATTTTTCAAAGTATATAGAAAAAAAGTGTAATTTTCTTAATGTTATATTCCGTAATTTTGAATTCTGTGTCTATTTCGCGCCTCCTTTGCATGAAGTCGAGAAAAATACAATTTCTGATTTTAACTTGACAACAGACAGCGTGAAATCGAAGCGAGTTAGTGGGGATACACTGACATGACGCGCTTCATTGTGTGTCCTCCCATATATTATTGTAGCAGTTCGGACCTTTAATTTTAGTTCGAAAAAGGCACGAAAAAGCTTTACGCAATTGGGGGCGCTGCAAAAGTGATAAACAGTAGCTCTGTTTTACCCTTCAAGTAGTAGCATGAACCTTTCATTTTAGTTCCCAAGAACATTTCGCAATAGGG
>JAPYXD010000547.1:0-11444 GCA_030998225.1 Diplolepis rosae
AAAATTCATATTAGCAATTCTAAGAGAATTCTCATATAAATAACCCTTTGTAATTTTATACTATATAAGTACTTGCCTCTATATCCTCAGTGACTTTTGGGCACAAATATATACTATCGTTGTTAGTGAATGTATCTAAGATTTATGTGATAGAATTTTATTGTCATTACTGAGGAAGTGTTAAGTAATTCATAGATGTCTTCTGTACAATTTTATGTAAATTTTCTCACAACATTTTACAATTTTAAAAATAATTTTTAAAAATTTTTTACATTACCAAAGTTTATTCCAAGATATGGCTCATATGTGCAATATTTATCCAAGGTTTTGATATTTCAGAAATAAAGATGACTGATGAGGACTTCGATCAGAGTCGAAACGTTTGAAAGTATATAACTTCCTGAGTTATCAGTTCTGGACCCTAAAGCCAATTATGATCAACATTGTATTTAGTTTTTGTAAAATGACTTTATATGAACTGTTTAGAATATTTGTAAAGTTTGTATCTAGTTTTTTGTATGATTGACTTAATAAAAGCACGTGTTTTTTATAAAGCCAACATTATAAAAAAATTTATACATTATGAGTATTAATAATGTAATTTTATGAAAACTGAATAAATGTAACAATTTTGTATATAGTAAACCTTATGAAAGTTTTATAAAGTTTTCTATTTTTATAAAGAACTTTTTTTTATTAAAAGACTAAACTTTATAAAATTTTTGTATAGTTGACTTTATGAAGTCAGTATTTTTATGAGGATTCGTTTTTTTATAAAAAATTGCATTTCATAAAAAGGCCTACATTCGAGCATGACGCACGTCTGTATACACATGCACACAAGTGCACTGCTCACGCGAGCACGCCGCACACTAATGCACGGAGTCATTTATAGTTGATGCCATCAGTCCGAAAAAAACCAGTAAAATCTGCCTTGAATTTGACTAAAACGCCCCTATATTTCTTTTAAATCGTTAAATATTTTTTGTCGCCCTTTATGATTAAAATTTTTCTTAAATATTTTTTTAAAATTGTTTTTATAATCACAAAGCTGCTCAGATTCGAAGAAAAATTTTAATCATTTATTGCATCACAAACAGACATTCTTGTATATATAATATTTTTATTCTAACAGACTAAACAATACACACAGAAAAATCACCATAATTTTTGCTCACAAACATTTTTTAAAATTTCAACCTAAAAAATGCAGTTTATATAAAGATATATAAAGATATATATATATAATGTAAATAATATTAAAAATGAGAATAATTTTTATATAAAACTTAAATTAAACTCACCGCTACATTTTGCTGCGGTGGAGAAAATGGAGTTTCATTTCCGCTATTACATGAGTCGCTTTCATTAGATTGGTGATGCAGATACTTTAAGGGGAGAAGACGAGTTCTTCTACTTGTTTGTTTTGGCCGTACTAAATCGGCCTTCTTCTCTGAAAGTACAGAATATTAGTAAATTGAATAAAAATCATTAAATTCTATGATGTTAAAAGGATAAAGAGGAATTGAAAAAGTTAAAGGACCCAATGGATTTTATTTTGGCTTAACGAGAACTTAGTCTTGTGTGAAAATAAATACGTAAGACAAGTACCAGACCCTTTATTTAAGAAAATTAATATCAAAAAATAAAATCTATAAATTGATTTGAAATTTTTTTTAAATTTTAATGGAAATATGTAAGTTTTGACAAGTTTCATAAAAATTATTAGAACGCTTGAATGCTTCTTTCAAACTCATGTGATGGTTACTAATCATAACGGAAATACTGTTTTTAACTTTATGGCACTGAAGAAGGCCCCCATATGTGATTGAAACGTTTGTCCTTCTTCTTTTTTGCGTCTTTTTGATACATACCATTGATAATTTTAAATAAAATAAAATAAGAAAAAAGCTGACCCTATGCCAAAACAACAAGAAAGTCAGTAAATATTGTGTATTTTTGGCTCAATATAATGGTAGACATGTTTTCAAATATGTCACACTATAATTGAGAATTATGTTTCACACAAATTCACACACGGAATTACACAGTAGGATTTCTCCGATTTAAGGAAACATTAAAAAACATTCCATTTGAATAAAATACTTTAAAAAGTTTTTAAAATATATGTAACATTTTCTACAAGTGAATTTCGATACATATAAGTGTAAAAATAGGACTTGTATCGGTCCTCAAATAATGATTTAATACAATGTTGTTGTTCATAATTGGCTTTAGGGTCCAGAAATGATAACTCAGGAAGTTATATACTTTCAAACGTTTCGACTGATCGGAGTCCTCATCAGTCATCTTAATTTCTGAAATATCAAAACTTTGGATAAATATTGCACATATGAGCTCTATCTTGGAATAAACTTTGGCAATGTGAAAAATGTTAAAATTTTTTTTTTTTAAATTGTAAAATGTTGTGAGAAAATCTACATAAAATTGTACAGAAGACATCGATAAATTACCTAAAAACTTCCCCCCCCCCCCCCCCCCCCCCCCCCCCCCCCCCCCCCCCCCCCCCCCCCCCCCCCCCCCCCCCCCCCCCCCCCCCCCCCCCCCCCCCCCCCCCCCCCCCCCCCCCCCCCCCCCCCCTCTCAGTAATGACAATAAAATTCCTCACACTGAGAAAAAAAGAATATTTGAATCAAAGAATATTTTTTTGATTCAAATAAATGGTTGAGCTTCGGATGGTGACGAATAACTATTTTTTTAGATCAAAGAAATATTTTTTATTGTCTTTAAAAAATGAATAATTAAAGCAAAAAATTCTTGAGGTTAATGCCAATACAATAGCGCAAACGATTTTTTTTCCAATCGGAAATATTTTTATTTTCGAGTAGGAAATCAAAAATCTGTATCTCGAGGTGTACTGGCGATCAAAAGGGCGTATCCCAACATTAGCTCTTATGGGAAATCCGGGTTTTTTTTTTTGAGCGTCAGGTTGTTTCGTTATTTTTCCTACAGATTGTGGTATCTAGCGTCGTCACCGAGTAGTGTGGACCTCGTACGACATCAGCTTCCTGAGAAATTCCGGTTTATTTGTGTCTATCTGTGTCCTACCATCGATTTCGTGCGTGTGCGACATAGACGTTCGTCGAATTTTGGAATAAAAAGTGTTGTGTTTCTGAAAAAACCAGTTTTTGCACAAAAAGGTATTGTTGCTCATATCCTCGTGCACATTTTGATGTATTATAGTTATCATTATTCCTTCTAGAAGTCCAGTTATGGCGAATAAAAAAGAATAAAAAAATAAAATAAATTAAACCTAAAAAACCAATTTTTTCACTTGAATTTTCAAAAATTGAAAAACATTTTGACAATACGTGTGAAGAATAAAGAAAAAACAGGAAAAACCGAAAATTTATATGAATTTTCTCATTAATTACCTGCGACGGAAAAGAATCAACGAGAGGGCCGAGACGAGATACGCCCTTTTGATGCCGATACACATCGAGTTACGCCCTGGCATAACTTTACAGGCGAATATCTACCGAAGTATCAATTTGAAATCAACTGCCTCACGGGTTTCGACATTTCCCTATGTAATTAGCAACATATCCGAGTTGCAGATTTTTCGGTTAAAAATTGTCGAAATGGGAACGTTTTTGTGCCACCGTCTAAAATTTCAGAAATGTGGGTTACGCCCTTTTGAATGTCCACTCTTCATTTGTTTTCCATTCTAATATATGATTCCTTGTTTGTAATGAGCGTATTGTAAATTGAGAGAAATATTTCTTTGAAATGAGGAGATAATTTTTGGTAGGATTGAATAATTATTTGCTCCGAAGATGTGATTTACTGTTTAAAATGGTCAAGTAGTAAAGTGTATTGAGTAATAATGGATGCATAGAACGATAATATTGCCTATAGTAAGTTAGAGATTTATGTCAAAAAGATGTTACTGATATGAATAAACGTGTTTTGAAATTTAAGAAATATTTCTTAAAAAAGTAATATAAACTTCATGCACTGAGAGAAATCGGCTTTGGTTCCTGTGCACATAGCACATAAATTTGTTGTACAGTAGTTGCCTTGACCAAAAAAGTTGAGAGAAGCTACTACTTTTATAGTTATCATGACAGTAATTTGGACTTTTTGTGTATTCGGTTGTTGTGACCAAAGTTGATGATTAGAATGAGCTTTATACGTACCCCAACGGTTAGTACACGTACATTTTCTTTATGTGTACTGCCAAGCTCCTTTGGTTACTACAACCGCAGCGTTCGCTGTTGCGCTAGACAAATCAAGTATAACTTTCATTGAAAGATATGCAGCCTAAGTTGAATCCTGCCAATTCTCGTTCTCGATTCCTGGACTATATTTCACCGTGCCAAGCATTATCAGGTAAATAATTCTATTATAAATATAGTTTGGCAATTCTTTCTAAATGATAAACGATTTTGTTCGGGGACAATGCAATGCGTTCCAATTTTGCTGTCTCGTCGTATTTTGTCAAAACTATAGTCATTCAAAAAAAGTTTATTGTGATGAAAAAAGTGACAATTTTTTAACTTAATCGACGAAATTTATCATAAATATCATTATTCCGGATTATTTTTCTTAGATCTTTTTCGGTGAAACTTTATTTTTTCTAATCAAATTGAATTTGTATTTTGATAACTAAGAGAACCATACCTATAACCTCAAAAATAATTTTGGCTGGGTATTTACTGTCCGTAGACTTAGTCATTTTAACTAAACTCTATGCGCGGCTTTACGATGGACTTTGGTTCCTATAACCGCAGCGCTATGGTATTTCAAGTACCAGAATCGTGGTCTCAGTAACGTTCCTTGTCGTTGAAGTAAACACTTTTCCCATGTATGACAGCCACTACCATGATTGTCATGAGAACTTTAACATTTTTGTAAAGACGATTTTAACAAAAAAACTTTGGTCAGTGAAACCTAAAATTTCTCTCTGTGTGAATTGTAAGGAGTTAAGTAATGGTTTTCTTAAATAACAAAAACCTGTCATTAGTCATCAGATACATACAATCATCAAAACATCATACAATTTCATTCACACCATTCAGTCGCAGCCAATCATATTTTCTATCACAAATACACTTAAATATGCAGCTACGCAAATATAACCCTAATGACTAAAATTTATATATACACTACCGTCGGAAATTGTGCGCACGGTGCTTGTGATCGCTATTAAAAATTACTGCTGACTTTGAACCACGATATCTCGGTAAAAAAAAAAGAGATAGGGCATTTTTAAAAATACCGTTGGAAAGCTTATGAAATTTCACATCTAGTGATGTTCAACAAATATTTTTTTGATTTTCTGAAAATAATACAGCACGTGAGGAGTTAAAAAAAAAAATTCAAGATTTTCTCAAATTCTTTACCTTAACTTCAACTTTTAGCATGACCTAGGAAAATTTTTCCAAAATCTAAAAATTATACGACATAGAGTCTAAAATCTCATCTTTAATTTAAGCCAAGAAAACTTAAAAAATATTCATGGGTACCCGAGATACGATTTAAAATGTTCAATCGTATCAGAGTTGAATTTAAATCGAATATCGCGGTTCTCGGCCGGTTTGTTGCTTGCCTCCTTTGTTGAGGCAGGACCGAATAGGCCACGCACAAAGGTGGTGCTTAAGTGGAGCTCTCTTATATGTTCTTTGATCCAAGAACGTGTTTCCTTTATTTCCTTTCCTTTCAATCTTAGTTGATATTTACAATGACTATTTAAATTTTTATCAATGTTCTAGTTTATAAGAATTTTAAGAAATAAAAAATGTTTAGATATCATCGTTCTATTCGTTAGTATGGAGATAATATTGGATTAAAATAATTGTTAATAATCACAAATAACAATAAATATTTTGTAAAATTTAGAATAATTAGAAATGAAAATTACTAATGAACAGAATCAAAAATACATATAAGAGAGCTCCACTTAAGCGCCACCTTTGTGTGTGGCCTATTCGGTCCTGCCTTAACGAAGGAGGCTAGCAAAAAACCGGCCGAGAACCGTGATCGTCGATTAAAATTCAACTCTGATACGATTGAACATTTTTAATCGTATCTCGGGTACCCATGAATATTGTTTAAGTTTTCTTGGCTTAAATTAAAGATAAGATTTCAGACTCTATGTCGTATAATATTCAGATTTTGGAAAAATTTTCCTAGGTCATGCTAAAAGTTGAAGTTAGGGTAGAGAATTTGAGAAAATCTTGAATTTTTTTTTTAACTCCTCACGTGCTGTATTATTTTCAGAAAATCAAAAAAATATTTGTTGAACATCACTAGATGTGAAATTTCATAAGCTTTCCAACTGTATTTTTAAAAATGCTCTATCTCTTTTTTTTTTACCGAGATATCGTGGTTCAAAGTCAACAGTAATTTTTAATAGCGATCACAAGCACCGTGCGCACAATTTCCGACGGTAGTGTAAGACGATCATAGAGATATTATAGATAGAGGAGACAAGCCAGCCTGAAACCTGTCACCTCGGGCGAGAGAGTGAATTGTGGGTTAGGTTAGGCTTAAATAAACAAATTTTTTAAACGAAAAATACCTACAGTTTTTTCAAAAAAATACTTCTTTCTTTTAAAAAAATTGGGTTTTTTGGTTTAAATTATTTTATATTGATAATGTAGGCGGATATTTCCTAGGAGATATATAACCCTCCGTTGCCAAACTTATGAGGGATTCCCTCAGTGGGGTCAGTTTTTTCGAAATAACTTCGAATTTACGCTTCACACAGTCTGGTCCGTTTGAATACCTTTCCACGAATTATTCCTGAAGCTTTTTGTAGCAATAAAAAATTTTCAAGTAGAATACTCATTCAATAATCACTTTTCAAAACCAAAGGTGACGTGAATTCTGAGATAATCCCTCCATAGTTTGGCTTTCATGCAATGGAAATAGCTTGAGTTCTTGAGTGCGGTGTTGCCACATTTTGATGTTACACGTTCAGCCAAAGTAGTTGTAACATTTGGCAACACTGCAGATGTTCTAACACGCAGAGGGAAATCCTCTAAGGTTTGGTAAACGTGTAACAATTTTTTAAGTTTAGTAATGGAGGTCTAATAAAGATTTGACTCTATAAAATATGTTGCAAGTTCAAAAAGATTGACAATTGGAACAATGATGCCAAACATTTATATAAAAGAAATTATTTATTTTAACTGAACGTACTTGCAGTCATTTCAACAAAATATCGTTTTCTTTGAAATAAATGTTCTTTTTAACATGAATTCTTCCATTCTACTGTTCACAAAAAACATTCCTTTCAACTAAAGAAATAAATATTTATGTAAACACAATATTTTATTCATATAAAAACGTTACTTTAATATACATGTATCAACTCTTTGAATCGAATAAATATCTTCCTAAATTAATACCTCAATTAAATTAATATTTCCTTGATTCAACTAAACCTAAAGCTTGATTCACCCATGGATAAATTATTTGATTCAATTGCGTCTTGTTGAATTAAAAAAATGGGACTTATTGAATCAAATAAATATTTCTTTGAGTGTGAAAACAAGATTTAAATAAACTAGGTACTTTGTTCCAGACATAATTTGGTTGAGTTAATTCGCTCACATTTACAAGCAAAGAAATATTTCTTTGTATTGAAGAAATGCCTATCAAATAAATTATTTCTTTAAATCAAAGCACGCGTTTCATGCTTCTAAAAAATATTTAATTGAATTTTTTTCAGTGTATCACATAAATCTTAGATACATCCACTAACAACTAGTATATATTTGTGCCTAAAAGTCACTGAGGATATAGATGCAAGTACTTATATAGTATAAAATTACAAAGGATTATTTATATGAGAATTATCTTAGAATTGCTAATATGAATTTTACACTTTTAAAAATTTCTACCGCAATTTTCCAGAATATGTGACTGATGTTTTATTCAGCTATCGCTTCACAAAATTAAGGCAGAATTTCAGAAAATTCTGTTACTTTTTAGTAAATTTATGGTAAGAAATAGTATATTACATTACTATTTTTCATAGCAACTCTTTTGAGAATCTGATTGGCTGTAACTGTGGAACAGGTTGAAACAGCGACTTTCAACAACCCTAGGTAGACTTTCAACCCTAGGGTTGAAAGTCGTTGTTTCAACCCGCTCTACAGGTAGTGAAAATCGGATTTTCAAAGGAGGCGCTATGAAAAATAGTATACATTACTCGAAACAAAACACAGCGAAAGCATTTCGTGTGATTGCAGCCCTCGTTTCACTCGGGCAGAGCAAACTTCACACTCATGCAATCGCTCTGTTTCGCCCCTTGTAATGTAATATACTATTTCATAGCAACTCTCTTGAGAATCTGATTGGCTGTAACTGTGGAGCGGGTTGAAACAGCGACTTTCAACCCTAGGGTTGAAAATCGTAGTTTCAACCCGCTCTACAGGTACCGAAAATCGGATTTTCAAAGGAGGCGCAATGAAAAATTTTTTATTGTATAAAATTCAGTTACAAAATGTTGAATATTCTGTATATGTCCTTCTGGAAATACTGAAACTTGTAATATGAATAATTTAACGTTTTTGTAACTGAAGTTTAATGCAGTTACATGCAGCTTGAAATTCCGCCACATACAACCAAAACTCCGTTACAGCTACGTAATTTTGTGATAAACTAATAACAGTTCTGTTACAGTTTGGTAGTTTTAAGATACATTTTATGAATATTCAGTTGAGCTCCATAATATTAAGAATTTTTTTTTGAAAATTCAGTAATTTTTCCCAAACCTTTGAAATATAAAAATACATAAAGGTATTTTTTGTAAATTTGCGAGCATTTCTAACAGTGTAGTGTTCAAATACTTATTTCTTCATTTCAAAATAATAACAATTTTTTATAAAAACGTGTAAAAAAACTTTTTAGGGTAAAAAATTGAAACATAGCGAATAAACTTGCAATATAAACGTAAAATTATAAATAGCTCATAATAATGCCAGTTTTCAAATATTAGTTTTACAAAAACAATGTGTTCTGACAAAAGCATATTTAAATTTTTCGGACTCATCAACACTTGGAGTTTGAAAATAAATTCAACTAACCTTATGCAATGTAGTATTCTAAAGTTTCAAACTGAGGGATTGTGATACCCTCAGATAATTTAAAAAAAAAATTTGTTTTTCTTCTAACAGAGTAAAATTCATATTAGCAATTCTAAGAGAATTCTCATATAAATAATCCTTTGTAATTTTATACTATATAAGTACTTGCCTCTATATCCTCAGTGACTTTTGGGCACAAATATATACTATCGTTGTTAGTGAATGTATCTAAGATTTATGTGATAGAATTTTATTGTCATTACTGAGGAAGTGTTAAGTAATTCATAGATGTCTTCTGTACAATTTTATGTAAATTTTCTCACAACATTTTACAATTTTAAAAATAATTTTTAAAAATTTTTTACATTACCAAAGTTTATTCCAAGATATGGCTCATATGTGCAATATTTATCCAAGGTTTTGATATTTCAGAAATAAAGATGACTGATGAGGACTTCGATCAGAGTCGAAACGTTTGAAAGTATATAACTTCCTGAGTTATCAGTTCTGGACCCTAAAGCCAATTATGATCAACATTGTATTTAGTTTTTGTAAAATGACTTTATATGAACTGTTTAGAATATTTGTAAAGTTTGTATCTAGTTTTTTGTATGATTGACTTAATAAAAGCACGTGTTTTTTATAAAGCCAACATTATAAAAAAATTTATACATTATGAGTATTAATAATGTAATTTTATGAAAACTGAATAAATGTAACAATTTTGTATATAGTAAACCTTATGAAAGTTTTATAAAGTTTTCTATTTTTATAAAGAACTTTTTTCTATTAAAAGACTAAACTTTATAAAATTTTTGTATAGTTGACTTTATGAAGTCAGTATTTTTATGAGGATTCGTTTTTTTATAAAAAATTGCATTTCATAAAAAGGCCTACATTCGAGCATGACGCACGTCTGTATACACATGCACACAAGTGCACTGCTCACGCGAGCACGCCGCACACTAATGCACGGAGTCATTTATAGTTGATGCCATCAGTCCGAAAAAAACCAGTAAAATCTGCCTTGAATTTGAGGTTTTTATTCCAATAATTTATCGGAAATCTGACGGATCATAGAAAGTCCCATAATTTATCGGACTTTTTTAGATTCAGTTACTGTACATATTTTCTTTAAGTAAGGTACACGCAGGGAAAAGATCAGTAAAATTTACAGGAAGTTCGGTACTTATTTGGACAACATGACTTTTCAGTAAATTTTACCAGAAGTTGAGTTCAATTAACAGATTTTCTGTACGTTTCACTCAGCGTCCAGTAAAATCTACTGAATACGAAAAAATCCGAGTTAAGTTGACTGTACTGTACGCTAAGTGAATTGTACAGAAAATCTGTTGATTGAACTCAACTTCTTGTAAAATTTACAAAAACTTCATGTTGTCCAAATAAGTACCGAACTTCCTGTAAATTTTACTGATCTTTTTTCTGCGTGTACTATTTCCGTCAAAATTTGAATAACAACTTTCCTATAAAAAAAAAGTAAATACTTTCATTTTTTATCCTCTTATTTCACTTTCGCAATAGTATATACTTCTTTTCAACTAGCAAATTTTCCTCTTTCCTACCCTCTGAGGTAGAATTCCTATAAAAAACAGGCAAAATTCAGATATATTTTTCTCAGTGTATAAATTAAAATACTCATGTGAAAGAAGTTAAGTATTTTAAAAGCTTTCTCAAAGTATTTTGTTCCAAATGAATATTGTTTAAATTTACTTCTTAGTAAAGAAATCTTATGTTGTAATTTCAATATATAAGTGTAAATTTCAAACTTTTCATTATCCAAAAGAATAAATAAATTTCAAATGAATTAGTTGAGTTTGAAAAAGTATTCAAATTCTTTGAAATTTGAATAAATAAATTACTCCCTACACCTGAACCAGTCAAAATCTACTGATTATTAGTGAAATTTGACTGATTTAAACAGCTAAAAAAGAGCTCACTGTGAATCAGTCAAATATTCACTGAATGGATCCATGAAATTTGACTGATTCACAGTAACCTCTTTTTTAGCTTTTACTATACTTAATTTTTTTTAGATGAGTATTTTTATTTATAAGTTAAATTTTCACTGATTAAGTCAGTGAAAATTTGACTGATTCAGATTTAGAGAATATATCTAATCTTTCATACGAATTAACACATTGAGATTTCTATGGTATGAAGTAAAATTTTGACAAATATCATAATAATAAAATACTTTGAAAAAACGTTTAAAATACGTGACATATTTCACATGAAAATTTCAGTATGAAAATTGACCTGTATATTGAAATTGACATGTAAAAAATGTTACGTATTTCAAAAACTTTTAGACGTATTTTACTCAAATGGGATGTTTTTCAATGTTTCCTTATAACGGGGAAACCC